>JAQGAO010005160.1:0-13988 GCA_034697705.1 Ommatoiulus sabulosus
GTAAAAAAAAAATTTTTTTAAAAAAGTTAAAAGTAGTGTTTCATGATGCTTGCTTGCTGCAACGGCTAAAATTTCACTTTCTAACTGATGCAGAAAATCCATCTGAGTAGAGTTTGATGCATGCATTATATGCTGCATGGATGCACCTTGTCCAAACGTGTCCATGCTTGTATGAAAGCTGATGTTTCGCAGGTATGCGATGAGATTATCCAATATACAGGAACATATAAGAAAGTATAGGAAAAAAAAAGCCATACCGAAGGTTTTTATCGAATAAAACGGCTGATCGAATTAAGAGGCAAAAAAATTTCCGCCCGCCCTTAAAAATTGAAAGTTCGGTTTAACAATATTTATCCAAAAAATAAGAAAAGGTCCCGTCCGCCCCACTACTGAGCTATTTTTAGGACGTTAAACAAGGAATCTATTTCCAATGGCCTAATGTCAGTTTTGTGACGAAGGTGAGGTGATTATTTATAAGACATTGGCAGTATACTGCAGGACGTTCACTGGCCATTAGTTATTTATTGAGAAATATTTAAAAAAATAAACAAGGAACGTGTAATTTCTCTCCTATGAGAAAGACATTTTTTTACACATCCCCTGATCGTTATTTTTCAAACTGCCTTTCAATGGTGCCATTAACATATTCCAGAATTTCTTGCTTTTTAAATGGTGTCATTAACCAAATATTCAAGAATTTGTTTTGCTTTTTGATGGTGTCATTAACGTATTTCAGAATTTTTAAGTTTTTCACATGCTTTTCGACCATTTCAGGCATGGCAAAAATATTTCGTGCCTATCATCAATAAAGATACGTTTTTTTTCTTGCCCACCTTGCTTCGACCAAAAAGTACCGGATTTATCCGTCTTCACAGCACCAACCCCTACGATCATCCCCTAATCGACCCCAGATATTTCACTCATCCAGATGATATACGTACAATGGTTGAAGGTATTTGATGCAACCATATGCTTTATAAATTGTATCCAGATGAAATTTACTAAATTTATTTCTGTGGGGTCCCTTTTTTCAGGCATTAAAGCAGCCGTGGCCATTGGAAATTCGAGAGCGATGAAGGAATTTGGAGCTAGATTTATTCCCACGATATTCCCTGGATGTGAAAGTTTTCAGTGGCAATCGGATGAATATTTTGCATGTTTGGCAAGGTCTTACTCAAGGTAAGGACAGAGAAGTACAAATGCTACATGTTTAGATTTATAATTAAACATGCTCTTTAATTGCTCTCAAGGTTAAAAACAACTATAGTTCTATTTTTGTTCAGAAAATTGACTCCATAAATTTAGTGAGAAACTGATCCGATGCAATCGTTTTTACAGCACAATTTACCATCCCGTTGGAACGGCAAAAATGGGAGTTGCTACAGATCGCATGGCTGTAGTAGATCCAGAACTCAGGTTAGTATACTTGTACATGTATAATTCCATGACAAGGGAAGATTTCGTATGCTCTTGAAGTTGTATTATTTTGGCAACGAGACAAATTCGTAAAGCTTCTGTCTGAGTACCCTTATTGTATTCACTGCAATGTGTACTGTAAGCGTAAAACGGTTCAGATTACAATTTACACCAAGGAATTATTTTTCCATCCATGGCTTACATATGTTAATAGTGTCTTTTATCGCTTTCAGAGTTTACCAAATCAAGGGACTGCGAGTCGTTGATGGTTCCATAATGCCCCTTATCGTCTCTGGTAACACGAATGCACCTATAATCATGATTGCCGAAAAGGCATCGGATTTAATAAAAAAGGAATGGAAACTTTAACAGAAAACGAAATACAAGTATGTACAAATGTACATGTATACATGTATATACTGTACAGTACATATGCTGCGTAAAATAGTTGAACAGGGGTAAATGATTGACGCTCTTAACTGGAAACAATTTATCACCTAATATTAACACTCTGACTGTGATTTTCATTCTTTACTAACAATGTCTACTATAGTCAATCGTTTTGTTGGAGCATTGCGTTTATTATTAAATAAATGGATTTACCTGCACGATCCTTTGGCCTCTTCTTGTTCTACTGCGACATAACCATCAATTTGTTATACCATTTGCATTTAAATGAAAATTAAGAGACGTTGCCAGGAGCAATTGATTAAGATGGTACCAATACCATAACTATTGCTTTTGGCAACTCACGGATTAGCCTTGGTCATTACATGCTGTACATTCTACATACTTTAGTTTGGCTGTTCTTAAGATACCATAACACTATAAAATTGTGATTTTACACAATTGGGCCACTGGGATTGAGCGCTCATAATATGCCATGTGCCCGCGATGCATTTATACATGACAATTAGTTAAATAAGTCAATAAATGCAAATATCGCAACACAAATTACAGCAGCAGTATTACAAATCTGTAATTCAGATGCAGATCGTGTTTGCCTGTTTTTGTTCAAGATCACCAACCTGTTAATACTTAATAACCTTGACTCGAAATAGAGTGATCAAGGTCCATTCTCGTATTATTGACTAGCTCCGAGGCATATCTTTTAAATTCATTCGTAATAAATACTGTATAGCATTCGATTTAGCTTGTTATACATGTAATGTACATGTACGTCCATGTTAATTAAGGACGTTCTCCAATGTAACCTTGAATGTAAAAATGTTGCACAGACAGTTCTAGAAAACTGCCTCAAATTTTCCGTTCTTATTAGTGCATCAGCACTGCATGCTTTACTTATCATAATTTATAAATTGTTTACTATTTTAAAAGAAGTAATTAAAATGCGATATCATTATTTTGCTATAACTACAGTAAGTTCGCACAAGGCGGCTCAAAAACAAGCAGCGATCCTGTTTAGTACTACATGTAGTACATGTACATGTACAAGTAGTTTGACATTTCAAGTCGATTACGGCGTAGAATATTTAGATTTACATTTAGATATTGTGAACAGTATACTGTATAAAACAAACTTTGCGATAAAAAAACTGACCTGTTCAGGTCCGACTTTCATTCCAGAAAAAAATATCTCATTGAGTGACATCGCATTCAAATACATGTACAGACTTACAGAGTATATACAGTATGTTGATGGGTTTGGAGAAGCAATACTTAAAAAAGCCATCGGCGATACCAGTAATATAAAAACTTGAAAAGCAAGAAGAGCTATCAATTAATAATCAGACCGCAAAAGTAATGACATTTAAAAGAATCTAAAGCAACACAAGCAAGCAGAAATTCATGTACTGTACGTGCACGTAAACGAGGCTATCTTGGATATATGATGGTCCATTCCTCAAGTGTTTGCTATGATCAGAAAAGAAGGGCGAGACTTCGAGTTGGTTGTGGAATTAACGAAGTCTCGCCCTTCTTATCTTAGGTATAGCCTGTAGAGTGCATGATACTGTGATGAAAAGTATTTGATGTTTTTTAGCGATATTGGACGACCTACACTGAACAAATGTTTGGAGAATTAAAAATTATGAACATGAAAAGTGCTTCTCGCGTTTTTAGAATTTGTTTGCATTATTCCACCATTTAAGCTGAATTACTGTACGTCCTGTTAAATTTCACTGAAATATTCTCAGCAATTCAGTTTTTTAAGAAATTTAGAATCTGATTTTCGTGTCTTTCCTATATGAGAGCAAAGTGAAGCATGATCACGCGTATATACAGTATTAAAAAAATATACATGTAAACAAATTAAGTCTTCTATAGGAAGCTCAGATTCAAATTTGTTATGGATATATTAATGATGGCCTAGACTAAATTTATGATGTAGGTTAACTCATTAACAGAGCAAGTCGTACCGCAGCTCGGCAAATTCGGGGGTATACTGTGATATCAGCATGTTCACGTCCATTATAATCTGTCATGCATAAATCTGCAAGTCAAATTTGGCAAGTTTCGCAATTTACTCAAAAAAGTGTGTCAGCGAAAACGCTAAATTTAAAGTGTAAGAAATTCATGTATAAAAAGTTAATATTGTTGGAACCCAATTTAATTTTATCATAATTTGCATTAAAAAGCACTAAAACAAATTTAAAAACCTTTGATAAATACACTAATAAGTACCGGTATGTTAATTTTGACCTACAAATTGGAATCTTTTTAAATGTAAACAAGAAAGGAATGTAGAAACATCGAGGAACCCAGTGACATTGTCAATTTTATGACAATTTAAAAAAATATTAACTGATTAAAACATTATTAGTCCATCGATTCGCACTTATTAGTCCTTTAATGAGTTTATTCAAAGATGACGCAATGCACAAGTTTTATATTGTATAGGTCCATATCTTGATGTTTTAAATTGAAAAGTGCTTGATACCTTAAAATAGGTATTCTCAGGTAAAAGCTTTTCGAATCGTATTTTGGCAGTCGTGGAATCAGGTGTGCAAAATAAAAGACGCTAATTAGTTTTAAGGTTATCGTTATTTTAAACGTTTTCACGCTTGACTTCAGGGATGCGAAAATACGATCTGAAATAAACGAAATATAGGGAATTCGATCGCATCGTATCGAATCGCGTTTTTTCCACCACACTATCGTGTGGTGCTCTTCAGTCGTGACTCGTTCACACCATTTGAGCATACATCTCGTACATCAAATTAGATCCAAAAGATAAAGTTTTCTATGCTTCCACATTGCATGGCATCAAATGGATCCCTCAAATATACAGTAGCTCTACCCGAAATTCATTGTAGGCATATATGTAGGCCTACATATATCTAAGATATGGCGTTAAAAATTAATGGTGTTAAAATAGGGATTTTGACAACGATCTATCGAACTGCTATAATAAATGCACTAAATACAATAAAGCGAAATCCAGCTTAAGCCGGTTGAATCAAACTTTGTTTAATACAATGATCATGGCCTACATATAATGTATATATAGGGTACATGTACATGGTAAACCTTACCCTACAGTATAATTGTATTGATAAAAATCGAGAGAGTCAAAAAAATTTAAAATTTCCTAGTTTAAAAAAAATTGGTAACCATGGAAATATTGCAAACATAATGCTACATGTACGTCCACATGTCACTGGAGAAAACATATAGAGCAACTTTATGTTGTCAATTGCTGCCATTTGTTTACATGAATTGTTTTGCATAATATTTGTACATAATATGTTTACTCACGTTTGTACCTACAATGTTTATTATGTAAACAATATAGGTACAAACGGAAATACAAGGTAGATAGCAACCAATTAGCACCAGAAAGTTTCTCTATACATGTATTTCGTCCTGTGTGGCCGTAGGTGGACGATTCATATACAGTACATGTACAGGGATTTTCTGTTGTTAACTGGTTAGCAGTTGTTTCTAGAAACATTAACTTATGTAAATACTTTGTGTAGAAAAATTATGTGAAACAATTTATGTACTCAACTGGCAGCAATTAGCAACAAACAGCTGAATGTTCGTGGTATGGTACGCTACATTGTTCCATCTAGCATTTGACCTTACAAGTTGAATTGTTAACACTACCTAAAATAAAGGTGTTTATATTCAATATTAAAGGTAGGGGTCAACCACCGGCTTAAGTAGTTCCTTTAGAATAGCAAATGTACAAATAATGATATGAAAGTGAACATAATTTATAGAGATGATGATAAAAGTGTGTCAGTCTACTTTCCATCTTACTTTTACACTTGTCCCTGTCATTTGATGACTTAGATTATAGGGTTATCAGTTTGTGAATTAAAAGTGAGCAACAATTATGCAGACACAAACTGGAATGGAATTAGGTGCGGTCTTATACCAACAGTGAATGCTAAGTACGTTTTTTAAAAACGGGTTTAAGAAGAACAAAAAACTTTATTCTTAGTTAATAGATGATTCAAGAAAAAACTCGTGCAACCGATGACAACTGCTGAAGAATTTCTATACATTGGAAAGTTTTTGTACATGCGAAAGTTTTTGTCGGTTGCTTTAAGGCGATCTACCTTTTAATTAACGGTTATAATTCACAAATTAATGACATCCTTGTTTTATGTCCCTGATATTTTTATGCTTATAATATTGTACTTTTTTCCGTATATTTGGAAAAAAAATCCAGAAGCGTCGCATTTGATTATAGCATCTTCGATTTTGAATTCTTGCCATGTTTGATCTTTTTAAATAAACAAACTAAATCAATTAAAAAAAAATAAAAAAAGCCGAAGGTCTCGTAGATTTATCCCTTGAAGTTTAGCATTGCAGGATTTGTTAAATTTAGTTATGTACTTAACAAATAAATATGGAATTAAGTTTAAGGGATAACGGAGAAAAAAACGTTTAAAGTATATGTTTTCAATTACTTCCATAGTCGAATTAAAAATAATAATAAATTTGGAAAATCTAAACGTTTCTTGAACCTACAAATATCAAAAAATTGGTCCTCTCGATAGAGCGTTTAAAATTCAACAACCGGTTATGTTTTGCTACAACTGCCTATTCCAGCCACGGATAATCAACTGCTTTTTTGCTTTAAAACTGGCCAATTACCACGTATACGAGCAGAGGCCCCCTACCTTATAGGTACAAATTAAAGAAAGTCATTTGGTATCAAATTTCTCATGCAATGAAATCAATGCTCTTGCATTTTTAATACAAAAAAACTGGACCCTCGTAAAAAAACTGAAAGCCACGCCTACAGACCGTCTCCGAAACTTTTTACTATCAAGTTTAGAATTTATAGGCAACAACATTTTTGGATATGCACGCGTTAGATGCTAGTGACCTTTCAGAATCCCAACCGCAGTAATAAGCAGGGGGACGTCACAAAACCATAGGCACTGCAAAACGTCTTCAACTTGCAAATTATTGAATTCACCATTGTTTGATTATATAAACGTGATCGGGATACATATATATAGAGGAGGTCATTGAGGACGAACTACTCAATTAGAACCACTTTTAAAAAATAGGCACTGAAGATTACTGCTCCATGTTTCTGCATATAGTGAAAGTGAACGAGTGCTAAAAATTCCAGCAGGCGCCAGGACATTTAATCATGAGGAATTTGATTATGCGGCGATTTTTAGGACTTTTATTTTTCATCTTTTTAAGTTCCGATCCTCATCTTCTAAACGCTCACGTGATAGAAAGAGAGATCGATGATTTGTACGACTTCATCGTAGGTAAGTCTCACTTCATAGTATTTATAACGTTACTATTTTTTATAAAAATAATTAATATGCTATGCAATTGCTAATTTGATTTTGAAGTCTTTCGTTTTATATAATACAACCTCTGACGATTTTGGGTGAAGTTTAAAACTAGTTTAAAATCTTTTTTGAACATACGAGTGTACATTGTGTGCATAGAGTTAATGTACTACAATATTTGGTTTTTCGAGTAATTAATAGTACATTGTAGGATATGAACGAAGAAGAAAGTGAAGTACTGCAGTAGAATTTATCAACTACTGTATATTTTTCATAATGATGCAATTTTTTTTAAATTTCTGTATGTTCATGGGTTAGTTATTCTATTCGATAGAGCAGAATGATAATTGGAATAAATCATGTTACATTTTTATACACAATTTCAAATTTTGTGATGAGTTGAATATATGTTAAAAAACCATATTCAATTTATTTATCAATGAGATCTCTTAATTTATCTATGTTGAGTCAAAACAGTAAACGTTAAATTTTAATTTTAATGTACCTTGACATCAAAGCAGCAAAATAGCCTTTCAACATCAAAATAATTTTAATTTATCTGTCACTACGTTTTATCTAATCAAGGGTTATTTTTATGGGATACGTTTCGATTTCGATATTGAAAGAAATTTTAACAAAGCCGTTAGTAGCATCCTGATGTCAAGCAAACTATACTCCAAAAATATTAACCGAATTTGCTTAATAATTGCGATATGTCAATGTTACTTTAATTTTTTTTAAAAATGTCAATTGTCTAAGTGAAAAAACAAAGGCACACTTACAACGCTGCGTGTATACGCCAGATGCTTTTAAATAAGCACATGCATTAATGCATCTTAACAGGGAGTAAAAAGATACATTAGAACAAGAGTTTCAAAAGTAGGGTGCACTGCGTGAGACGGTCCACGGAAGTCATGAATACATATTACGTAAATTTGTTTCAAAATAAAAATAATAAAAGTAAATCTGTAGTTTTGGGCGTGCGTGCTACACATAATAATATTGTAGGGGTGCATGGTATGCCAATGATTGCAGTTACTTATCTTAACAGGAAGCTAATAAAATGCCTTAAAACAGTGGTCCACGATTTAACTTCAATTTACCATAAAATAGCCACAAACTTGTCATTTAGAAACAGATAAATAAGCTAACACTAAACTTGACTTCAAATTAAGCACTTTCAATAATAAATGAATGCTTTTAGTGGGTTCAGGATCAGCTGGAGCAGTTGTGGCCAGTCGATTGTCCGAAAATAAGAGCGTGCGCGTTTTACTACTGGAAGCTGGTGGCGAAGAAACCATGATCAGTGAAATTCCTATAATGTGCAGTTACTTGCAACTGAGCGAACTCGACTGGAATTACAAAGTCGTGCCACAAAAGAACGGGTGTCTTGGATTAGAAAATAAGGTAACAGCAGAATATGTTCATAGGATGTTTGAAATGTTTTCAAAGAACGGCGCAGCTTCGAGTTGCTTTTGATTTGTATACCACAATTGTAAATTAACAAACAAGAAAAACGAAAAATAACTTGGGGAAATTAATTTTTTTGTCTAAACTTAAATTTATTTTATTTTGATGTACATGTACGTCTTTCCCCCACTTAATGGGGTAGTTTGGAATTTTATATACATGTATGTCCGATTTTTTTTCTTAAATCTATCCGAAAAAAATGTCGGATATATGTCCGAAAAATAGGACATTTTTAATGAATGACATCATTCATAAAAATTCTAATGGCGTCATTTATTGTTGATGACGTAATTCATTAAAAATTCTGAAGATGTCGTTCATAAAAAATGTATGACGTCATTAAAATTCTGATGTCGTCACTTAATTTAAAATTTTTATGATCACAATGATGTATAATGATGTCGTTAAAGATCCGATAACGTCATTCATAAACGTTTTGATGACGTCATTCGTTCAAATTCTGATGACGTCACTCATTAACATTTTGCTGGTGACGTATGTTAAAAAAATTGCAGGATAGCACGGCTATCCTCCGGTGTCTTTTTTTGTCACAGGCTAAATCGAGAAAAAATTTCACTTTTACCTCTTAAAACATGTGAAAATTCTTCCGATTGATGCATGTAGTTCTTTACGCACAACATTTGTATTTCCTGTCTTCCATAGCAATGCCATTGGCCACGAGGAAAGGTGCTAGGAGGCACAAGTGTATTAAACTACATGGCCTATGTTCGAGGAAATCGTCGGGATTATGACCAATGGGCATCCCTGGGAAACTATGGATGGGGATACGAAGATGTGCTATATTATTTCTTAAAATCGGAAGACAACACTATCCCTTGGGTCGCTGATGATAGTATGTATTCATGGCACGTGAGGCTACTTTTGTAATCCGCAAGTTCAATGAAAAACCCCGATTCCATGGACTATATAATGATAAATTTTATTTTTTGATACACAGACAGGTCAAAATACAATACTTAACTGAAATATAATTTTAAAATGACATAAGGTCGATGCAAGACTATGAATTTGTTCGAAAGTATTTACAACATTTTTAAAATCTTCTATATTAATTTTCACATTTTCAGTTAAATATCACAGAAGTGGTGGCCTCCTCACCATTTCAGAGCCTGAATATAAGACGCCTTTATTACAGGCCATGTTAGATGCGGGCAGAGAGCTGGGATACCCAACGAGGGATACGAACGGCAAATTTCAAACGGGTAAATAAAAATCTTCATAAGCTATGGCAAATAAAATTTGATTGATGTGATTGAAAAATTTGAATTTTTGGACATTTTCTTGAAATTTGTCTATCGCTTCAGGGATACAGCCAGTGGCAGCCACAATCCGAAATGGAGCTCGCTGTAGCACTGCAAAGGCATTCCTATGGCCATTTTCTCGGAGACCTAATTTGAAAATTATACTGAATGCTCACGTCGAAAAGGTTGGCCATCTAATATGTCAATTGTATCTCGCATATGCGTGTATGTAATTCTTTTCATTTTTATTTCATAATTTCGAGTTATATATTGTCTTTTTTAACATAAATGTAATATTAAGTCTTTTCTGTAAGTAATACATGCAACGGGAAAATTCCCGAAGCAATCAAAGCATAAAACACCATTTTTTCATTAAATCACTAATTACTCTCTCCGCATTTCCATGTTAGCTCTCAGACTTTTAAATTTAAACAATTATTTTTGTGTTAATGTCTGAGACAGATTTGTTTTCAAAGATTATTTATTGGAGTGGTTATACGGTATAATGGATACTTTATCAGCGCATGCGATTGTGCGAGTATCTGGTTAAAACACTATCAGAATTAAAATAGGGGTACTCAGAAGATGTGCAAAATTTACTTTGGCAGTCAACAAATCATGTGTGCAAAATCAACACACAGATTGGTTTAAAAATTTACTCAAGGTTATCGCTGTTTTTAAGTCAATCAATGCATTCCTTTGCACTCGCTATTTCAGAACTCTAAAGTGCGATCCGTAAAACATCTGTCCGAGTAACCGCTAATTTAGATTTTATAAATATGTATGTACATTGTAGATTAAGTTTGATGACAACAAACGAGCATCGGGAGTGATTTATGACCGATTTGGAAAGCGCTTTGAAGTCAGTGCTAAAAAGGAGATAATTCTGTCGGCAGGGACAATAGGAACACCACAACTCTTAATGTTATCAGGGGTTGGACCAAGAAAGCATCTTGAATCTCTAAGTGTGAGTATATAACAACACTTTTCGTAGTATTTACAAAGTAAATTATTATTATGACAATTAAAAGTATATTGAGGAACGCGAGACGTTTGTAATGAGGACATGTCGATTAGATTCCTGTTGTAGCCGATTTACCAGGAGTTGGTGAAAACCTACAGGATCACATCTCAGGTGGTGGACTCGTGTTCACGGTGGATCACCCAATAACCTTCGTTGAAAGTCGACTGATTGCCAATGTCAGCAACTTCCTTTACTGGACGTTACTTGGAAAAGGTTTTCAACGTTCCTCCAAACTTGCATCGAATGTGATTCATTGATGCATTCATGAAGCATTTTTATTTACTGAGTGACTTGCATTTTAGGTCCGTTTGCTTCACCTGGTGGATTGGAAGCTGTGGCATTTGTGAACACACCCTATGCCAATAAGTCAGATGACTGGCCAGATATTGAACTACAGTATGCATCAGGCAGCCCTATATCAGATGGAGGAAGGCAACTTTGGCGCAATATTGGGCTGACAGAAAAAGTATGTCACACATAACCGTAAATGAAGAGTAAAATTATCCTTTAAACGATTTATCAACATAACCAACCTTTGAGAAAATCTTTCGTAGAAAATAGATATCATAGTCTAATTCATGATATTACTTTGAAAATTAATGAACGTCTTTTTCAATCAACATTTTCATCTGCTCTGATTTTTTTGTATTTTTAGTATATGTGTAGTACGCCTGTATGCTAATTATTGAAATGAACGCAAGAGCATTGTCTATTACCTTTCAGTTATTGACATTTTTTTGTAATCTCAGTTTTAAATTAATCTATGCTATAGAAAGTTTTGCAGAAGGTTCATGGTTCGGGGAAACAACTATTTAATTAAAACAAAGTATTATAAAAAGTGAAGAATTCATAAGAACACATTTGTTCCAATTAAGATTTCCAGGAGCATGTATATTGGTAAAGAAGGTTGGATCAGCTCTGTAATATGACATTGCTCGGATTAGCAATACTTTTGCTAAACGATTATGTGCATTATATTAAAACCGTTTTACAAAACTGATTAATCATTTCAGGCATGGAAGCAATACTATGTCCCAATTCTTGATAAAGATACATTTTATATCTTGCCAACGATTCTCCGGCCTAAAAGTTCAGGCTTTGTTCGTCTTCGAAGCACTGACCCTCACGAGCACCCCATCATAGATCCGAAATATTTCACGCATCCAGATGATTTACGCATAGTAACTGAAGGTATTAACAAACCGGGAAAAATAGTTTATATACAGTATATTTACACAGAAGAAAGATTCGATTTTAAGTAAATAATGCTTGACCCCTCAGGTTTACTTTTGGTTTTATTTTGCTTTTCAGGCATGAAAATAGCGATGGCCTTTGGCAATTCAAAAGCAATGAAGAAATTTGGTGCGAAATTCATTCCCACTGTTTTCCCTGGCTGCGAAAAATTTCAGTTACAGTCCGATGAATATCTTTCTTGTTTGGCGCAATATTACACAACGTAAGATAATCGTTTCTTGAATATTCGTGCAATATTCCTAATCAAGACAATCTGGCGATCTCTTTATTTCACAGAACAATGGACCACATGTCGGGCACGGCTAAAATGGGAGTTGCAACTGACCCAATGGCAGTGGTAGATCCCGAGCTAAGGTCAGCAAAGTTTTTTTTACTATAACGGGCGACACGTTTCACTATAGATTACATACAATTGTATATATGAAATAATTGAAAATAATAAAATTAATTGTCCGCATGGATCCGTGAATTCGAGAATTCCATTCTGTTATCCAATAAAGGAGTCACGGGAAGAAAATCTGCGCTAAATGCCAATCAACAAATTCGAAATCACTGCATCATAGGGGTATTCAGACAGAAGCTTTGAGAATCTCACTTTGGCAGTCGCGAGGTCACGCCTGTAAAAGAATCGTATTAATTGGTTTCCTAAATACCGATAACCGCGATTTTGCACAGTATATAGCCTACTGGTCAATTAGCGTGTAGATATTGCACGTGCGACCTCACGCGCGCTAAAGTGCGATTTGCAAAGCTTCTTTGAGGAATTTCAACATAATACCATTTGAAGAAAGTTTGCCGTTTAAACTGTAATTAACAATTTCATTTAATTTGATAGCAAACTTTCAAATGTACGCTTGTATGTACATGTAGTTCATATTCAAGTTGATCGAAAGTTCTCCTTTCACACGTCCATTAATAAAAATTCTTGCAAAAATCGGGATTGCCAAAAAACGCGGGCATTAAGTTACAGGTACAATTGTATATTTATTTCACAGCATTGCTATTTTGTCTTTTCCAGGGTATATGCCGTCAAGGGATTGCGAGTTGCCGACGGTTCCATAATGCCTGAGATTGTTTCGGGAAACACGAACGCAGCTATTATTATGATTGGGGAAAAGGCTTCCGATTTAATAAAAAATGAATGGAAACTGCAGAAAAAAGAATAATAGAAAGTTATAAAGTTTCACCAATTTGAAAATGAACTTCTCGTTAGGCGGGAGAAAAAAACAAAGCCGGGATTAAATGTACAATCTTTTAAACTAACATAATCTGTAGTCACTCAGGTGTTGTAGCGCACAGATTGGAGTATTCATTAAATGACGTTTACATATTATGTGGAAGAGTTTCAGTAGGCCTACATGTTGATGTCGCATTCATTTTATTTTCAAATCTTTGAAACGAATTAGTTTATCGCCAATTATGTGTGGCTTTTCTTACTTACATGTACAGTATAAGATATATTTTTAAGTATAAAAATAGATGCAATGGACTCACGATCGCTTGTCCAACCACGGAATAATTAAAGAATACAATATACACGACAAATGATCGTTGCAATATTGTTCATAAATATTAATACCATATAGATGAAATTTCCTACTATTTCATGTATATTAACCTTGCATCGTTGAATCAATTATCCTATCCTAGGGATCCCAAATGAGAGAAATTGCATATTCAACATGACATTAATAATGGTGCGTGTTATTTAATACAATATAAATAGCATTAAAATTGAATATACTGTAGTTGAACAAGGATGTAAAGTAATTTCCAGTTTTCCTTCGGCGACATAAAATGACAACACTTCATAACTTTTTCTGCTGCGACATC
>JAQGAO010005161.1:0-13987 GCA_034697705.1 Ommatoiulus sabulosus
ACTTGTAACAAAATCTAGTGTTTTGCCAAGCTTCTCATTGCAATTGTTATTTTTTTTTTCATTATGACAAAAAAATTATGGATTAACGAGCAAGTTTTGGTCAGGGAATTCAGGAAAAAGTCTTGGAAAAGTCAGGAAATTGAAAATGAAAATTGTGTGGCCACCCTGAAAAGAGGACTTTCATAAGTCTGGAGAGAACCTTTTGATAGCTTAATCCTGTATGTGTCAAAGCGCGTTGCAGACACTTGCGCAGAAACCGAAATTTGGGAAATGCGTTTTTGTAGAACTTTTGGTGTTTTGTGCCTTTTTAACTAGAATGGTGACCTCTCCCTGCAGGATGAAAGCGACGGAGATGACTTCGAGGGCGGCGAAGGCGAAGAAGATGATGATGACGATGACGACGACGATGATGATGAGGACGAAGAAGATGGAGGTAAATTTCATCCGTTTTAAAACGCTATTTCTCGGATCGAATCGAGACAGAGTCTCCGGATAATGTTGTAATTATGCGGTGCTTTTTTCGTCTCGTACATAGACTTATCTTTATTTATGCCCCGGTAAGACGTCGCTCTAGGCGCTTATTGGGTTTATCTCTTAAAGATACAAATTGAAACTGATTTCAGTCCGCACCCCTTGTGTTGGAACTGGTTTCGAACTGTTGCCCCTCGCGTTGGAACGAGTTTGGAACCATGTCTTTGCGTCGGGCAGGTTTTGAGCTGTGCCCCTAATGTCGGAAATTCTTGGCGAAGATACTAAAACTTTGTCATTCTGTGTTGATTTCAGGGGACGAACCATCCAGGAAGAAAAGAAAGCAAGAGGACTAAGCCAGCGCCAGTGCGTGGTGAATAAATCAAATACAAAAAAAACGAACACTTCGGAGGATCATAATGTTAAAAAAAAAACATGACTTAATTCCATCATCACACACACATGCGGTTTTTTGACTCGAAGAGAGAAGATTCGTTGCGAGTGTTGCGCGTACGCGAGTCGGACTATGACTACGAAGGCACGAGGAACAACAACAAGATCCGCGAGGAAACGCTGGCCCGAGGCAGGTATTATCGTGGAAAGGTGAAAAACTTTTTTAAACAAAAAAGTGCTACCAAGTTTTTACCAGTTACTATTTCTCCTAGTTTCCCCTCTTTTTTGATCATTTTTCCACCCGCGAATATCGGAGCTTCTCACTCTTTGGCACCTTTCTCTCAATGCCGCAGAAAGCATCGTAGAAAAGAACTTTAAAACCGATCCAATTGGCCCTCCCCCACATTTTCATATTTTTCACTGAACCTTTCCTCCCTCCCCTCCCCCTTCATCATTATTCATCACTCCTTATATATATAAGTCCATAAGTCACCATTAAGTGGGCAGGAACTTTTGTCTACCCTGCATCAGAGAAAACTTCCGATCTGGTTTTTGTTTCGTTCCCAATTTGCCCTAAAAAAAATGTTGCACTTCTCTATTCGAATGCGCCGAAACGATTGGTTTTCACGCTGAAAAGGAAACGTTTTTTTTTCCAAAGGAATTTTTTCAGTTCTAAGAACGACTCGATTGCAAAGGATTCAAATTTGTTCCATTTCGTAGAACGAGGTGTTCCGTAAAATGGAATAGTTTGATAATCTTTCCATTTTGTGGAATGAGACATTCCATAGGTTGGAAGGGTTTCTGATTTCCATTTTGAGGAACAAGACACTCCCATCGAATGGAAGGATTCCAGATTTCTTACCACTCGATAGAACATGTTCCGTCGCGTGGAAGGACTTCAAATTTATTCCACCTTATGGACCGCGAGGTTCTCTCGTACGGAATGAATTTAGGTTAGTTCCATTTCGAAGATCGCTACGTTCCATCGAAGGGAATGTGTTTAAATTTTTCTTTAAAAATCCTTGAAAACATCTTCATTTAGCCCCTCGTCCGTGATACATTTTTCAGCTAACTTTCAGATTGTGCCGCGCATTCCTACGACTATGGAAATCTTTAAAAAAAAAAAATCAAGCGTCTCCAACAGCTGGACTGTTTCGTCCACGGAGGACTCACTTTTTCTCGATGTGTGGACGCGAGGGTTTTTAGCTTTTGCTGTACGAGCTCCTGACCGATTGGCGGCAGAATTACATGACTTTCTCAACGATGGTTGTCGTAAGTTGCTAAATCCTGTGCCCGGAATTGTCGGAAGTTTTTGGCTTAAAAAAATTGGTCGCAATTTTACTTTTAACAAATTTCAAATCTTTCCATTCTATAGAACAGTTTCATTCCACAATACAAACATTCCGTATGGTAGAATGCAACTGCCCTGTTGAAGGATCCGTTTAAAATTTTCAATTTCAATGAATTCCACGTTTCATTATATGAAACCACTGTTGTTTCAAATTCGTTCAATTTTTAATTCATTTCTTCTAAGAATTATTACGGGACTAGGGTTTATCAAGTTAAGGCCATGGCAATAGCATCTATCGCTAATTTCTATTTCCGGCACCTTATTTCTTAAAAATGATGTAATTATCGTAATTGTACGGTATTATTCATAACAGTTCTGCAAAAATGCGACAATTTCTTAACATTTTGTCAGAAACGAGTAAGGTTGTTAACGGAAAGTGCCGCGACCCCACCCCTGACCTCCGAGAAACTCTTTGCCATTCTGTCGCTAGTCAATGCAAAACTTTGAACGTGACACGACCAGATTTTTTGACGGGAGAAATTGTGCATAGTTTTTTTATGCATTTGGACAAAAATTTAAAAAAAGTTGCTCTTTTATGTTACGAGTAAAATGCTTTGTTATAAATAAATGGGACACCTTCCCTATTAAACGCAACACATTCTATTTTAGTTATTTCGTTTATTGATTCTTTTTATAATTAATTAATCCGACATTGATAAGAGGTGAATATCCTCTCAGTATCGGGATGTTTATGTAAAAACTACTTCACTCGCGTTAGTAATTAATTTTCATTATTATTAACGAAACTCTTAATTTATAATTTTAAACGTTTAGTATATTAATTTATCACTGAACTTAACCTTATTTTTAAACGTTTATTCTAATTGTAATGCATTATTCACTCTTATTTTTAAATATTTACAACGGATAATGTAAATTTTTATTCGTACTTATTATTTTACTTCGTTAAAACTGAGATATAGTTAGATATTTATTTCGTTGCAATTAAAGTAACAAAATTATTAAATTCATACTTCTAAAGTTGTAAACGTTAATTAAAATTTGCGTACTTTTTGTAAGTAAATATAATATTACAAACGAAACTAGACCTTTTAAAGGTCTAGTAAAAACTCCATTATTGATAACAAAACCTGAAATTAATATAGTTTAAAATAAGTAATGACAAAAGTCATCAAATCGTAGTTTTAAACATGTTTATCTTTATTTTACTTTTATCGTTAATAACAAAATAAGTGAAAAACATCGCCATTTTTCCTCGTGGTGCGTACGAGCGAAAAGCGTTCATCGAACGAAACATAAACCGGTAAATACAAATTTTCACAATCAACGAAAATCACTAAATTTCGTCAAAATTTACTCAATTTGACGAAAAATTTGTAAAAAAACAAAAAAAACCTACTCAATTCGTAGGATTCAAAAATGTAACGAGTAAGCTTTAATGGATTGCTGCGACCTTCGTAGCTTAGTTGCCTTTGTTTCTTCTATGTGGCATTACATCCGCCATCTTTATGAACCTTATTCGTTTGGCAGCATTGGATTCGTGCCTCGAAAACTACTTGAGATGGATTGATGCCGTAAGCGACGCGATTGATCAGCTTTTTAAACACTATCTAACAAAAATACTATGATTTTCAAGCTATCAACACTAATTGTGCATTTTCCGAGAAAATATTTTAATATAAATGCTGATTGAAGTAGTTCGGAAATGACTCGAGATGGACAGGCGAAGTAAGCGAGGTGTTTCTTACATATTTCTCAGTCTGTTGAATGGGAGAAACCAAATCTTTGCATGGTGAATATAGATAGAACCCTAGTCTAAGTAAGCGAGGTATTACTTCCTTTTCTCTAAAAAAACCCCGCCTAGATCGTTCGGTGCATAAAGATGGCGGACACGAGCTTCGTACATCCCATCGTCAGTGACGTTACCATTTGCCGGATTCCCTCGCGGTCAAGCAGTGGTCAAAGCTGGACATTAGTTATTTTGTCCGTAAGGAGAATTGACCTAAAGAAGGCTGCACGTTGAAATAGTTGCGCGTTTGTGAAACTGAGCTAATCGACGTTTTAAGTTAAGTTAATCTACAGGCAGTGGGCTCATTAATAATATTATTATTATTAATTGATTTATTTTAATAAAAAAATGAAGAGCACGTACTTGGTGAGACTTCTCGTATATATGGTGACCAACTTTTTTATACTCAGTTTTAATAATGAAAAACATTTCATCAATTCGTTTAAATATTGAAAAACATTGTTTTGGGTTGAAAAAAATCAGTTTTTTGATGTTTTTTAAATTAGGAAATATTTCATCCATTTGTTTAGAAATTGAAAAACATTTCATAAATTCTTTTTTAAAAATCATATTTTGCGTAAAAAAAATCAGTTTTTTGATGAAAACAATGTAGTATTTATGTTTTTGATGTTCCACGCGTGAAATTGTGAAATATTTCCCTACATTGTTTTTAAGAAATATTTCCATTTATTTTTTAAATTAAGAAATATATCCATTTATTTTAAAAAATTAAAAAACATATTTTGAGTAAAAAAAAAATCAGTTTTTCTGAAGAAAACAGTGTAATATTTATGTTTTTTGATGTTCCAGGCAAAACTACGTGAAATTGTGAAATATTGCATCAATTTGCTAAGAAATTGAAAAACATCGCATTAATTCGTTTTAATATTTAGAAACATAAAAAGTTGGTCACCCTACTCAATAAACTTAATCGACGGTTATCGAGCTCCGCATCAAAATATTTTCGCAGAAAATAAACCGTGGAACTTGCTAAAAAAATTTACATAAATGAAAAATCCTGATTCTACGAACAAAGCTAAAATTATGCTACAAATAAGAAAAAAAAACTCAAATGATAGAATATACTCTTCAAAAACGACATTTTTCAATGTCGATGCGTAACATTCGATCGAAGCACGGTTTATTTTCTGCTGGTGATTTTGCCGTACGTAAACTTCATTAGCGCACGGTCGTACACTGTACCTTTTCAAAGCTGGTTCGAGCGTGAGCGTAAACTCGTAGCAGCAGCAGCAAATACTTACGCGAAGAAAAACTTAGCATTCTCGCTGCTATTTCTGTTTGAAAAAATGCGTGATTTGCGATGATGAAAAATCGAAGGCAGAGTCGTGATTGCTTATTAATATCGCGGAGCGGAATGGAGCGGAGCATTAGCTTCGAGGAGCCGAGCATCTACTCCAAAAAAACCAAAAAAAGCCTTTTTGAATTTCTCCTTCTTTCGCTTCATTTCATCTTGTGATTATTTTGCCTGACTTGTTGCAATTCGGCTTCTAGTTCTTTGATGCGTTGCTCTTTCATGTCCAAACAATCTTTCAGGTTTTTGATTTCTTCCAATTGATGGCCGTATGCTCGGCGTAACTGAAAATATACATAAAAATGACTTAAAATTCAGTAAAAAAACGTTACAGAAGTAAATGAATTGAATTGAAAAAATAATTTCAAATCCAGTAAAAATGTTATAGAAACTGACTGCATTAGATAACTACATATATTATTTAGTCGGTAATTTTTTCTCCGAAACAAAGTTTAAAATGTAATGAGAAAAACTGAAAATGTTTTTCCAAAGAAAACTAGTCAAGAAAGGTAGTCATTTAAAAAAAAAACAACTATAGTTAATTCAGAAACTATCCAACTTATCCGCGCCATTCAATGGGGGTAAGGGGTGGGGGGATAGGTTTAGTCACAGACACAATGTGGACAGAGGGAGAGAGGGGGGTATGACCAACTCGGACGTCCACTTTAAAAAAAATGCCAAATAAAATCAGTTCCCAAAATAAAAGGGAAATTGAGCGCAATATTGCATAGGTGAGTTATAAATTGGAAAAGTCAGTAAACAGGGTACCCCCAGTCCTGGAAAACCTGTAAAAGTCAGAGAAATTAGAAGCTCAGGGTCCATTCACTAACTCAAATTTTCCCGGTTCAAATTTGAAAAATGTTCATTTTTCTCGAGCATAACTTGAAAATTTTCCACCTTTTCCAAGTTTTCCCGAGAACAAATTTGCAAAAAAGTTCCAAGTTTTCCTGAGGACAAATTTGCAACATTTCAACTGTTTTCGAGTACAGGTTTGTAAGATTTTCCACAGTTTCCGGGGAGATCCAACAGATTCTGAGGACAAATTGGCAAAATTCTCAACCTTTTTAAAGTACAAAATTTACGTTTTCAGAGTAAAAATTTGCGAAACTTTCAACATTTTCCGAATACAATTTTTTTTTAAGTTTCGGACGTCAGAATGGGGGTAGGATGGGTGAGGGGGTCCTGATTGACCGGACAGGGGGTAGGGGAGAGTCCAAATTTGGGCAAATTTTGAGGACGTCCTTTTTGATTGTCCCCTTACGAGACAGAATTCCAAAAACACGAGAATCTCGAGATGCCAAAATATTTAGTATCTCAGACGATTCCGGAGTGATCTCGTGTCAAAAAATCCCAAAATACGCTAATCTCACAATTATTTGAAATGCCGATAAACTGCGGGAATCTGGATAATTCGACTCGAGAATGAACTTAAGAAACAAGATCCGGAAAATCCTGCAAAAATTGATACTCGCCTCTTCCTCCGTTTTTGGACTAGCTAAATCGATGATTTCGATATCCTTTTCGTTGTCATAAGTGAAATAAGTGGCGGAAGGTAGTTTGTGGGCGGTGACGATGTCGCAGAGCATGACGCCGCTGTTGCTGTGATTGGTCGTTGATTGCGTCGTCATCGTGCCCCACGCTTGACGGATGCGCTGGAACTTGGAACCGTAGTTTTCATTTCTGGAAAAAAGATCCAAATATGATTTCTTATTAATTAAACGGATTTTTAAGGAAAATAATCGAAATAAATTAACGAATGCTTCTTAAATTTAGGGTGCGTTCGGAAATACGGTAAACCGATCCTGATTATCCGGTAAGGTTGGGAAAATATGGTTAAAAAGAAATCAAAATGTTTACATTAACGTAAATATAAACAGGGTTCCCCCAGACCTAGAAAACCTGGAAAAGTCAGGGAAGAATGGCTTATTTTGAAAAAGTCAGGGAAATTCAAGGCAGTAATGGCGATCCAAAATTAATACTTCTACACGGTTAGCTCAGGCCCATTTTCTGAGTAAAAATTTGCAAAATTTTCCACGTTTTCCATGTACGAATTTTCAAAATTCTCTAGGTTTTCCAAATAGAAATTTGCAAAATTTTCCACGTTTTCCATGTACAAATTTGCAAAATTCTCTAGGTTTTCCAAGTAGAAATTTGCAAAATTTTCCACGTTTTTCGTGCACAAAGTTGCAAACTTTTCCACGTTTACCGAGGATAAATTTGCAAATTTTCCACACATTTTCAAACATTTTCCGAATACACAATTGTCACATTTTTAAAAAATTTCTATAACATTTTCTATGTTAGTTTTCAAAATTGTCATTAGTGAATTTTGAAAAATATTTTCCAGTGAAAAATATGTCAATTTTTCACATTGTCATTGGTCAGGGAATTTTTTTTTAAAACCTGGAAAAGTCAAGGAAATTGAAAGTGGAATTTCTGGAGGAACCCTGTATAAAACATCGCAGTTTTTCATACATTCGCAGTTTCTTATGACATTTTCTCGCGGTGATTTTTGAGAAAATTCTCACTATATAGTAAAATTGCATAGTTTTAAAAGCACATTTGTGAGAAAATTCTCACATACTTAATAAAATCGTATAATGTTTTGGAAAAATCAATTTTATTGTTTTTAAGATCCCGGATGATAGGGTGCCGGAGCGCAATTTTGAAAAAAAAAAAAAATGACGTTGAATTACTTTTCGTTACATTCCTCACTTTCGGAATTGATTTCTCTGTAATCGGCCTTCGTTTCCTGCGAGATGAACATGAATTTTTTCTCGCTGTTTCTGTCGTGGCTCACGATGGCGTTGTCTCTGGATTTATACAGAACTGGCTTGTGCGTCCGAGCGATCATCCCGCTCTTTGGTCAGGAGGGGAAAAAAAGACGAAAGTTTGGGGTCAAAACCGAACTTTGGACAAATTTTCCCAATTTTTACCATTACCTTCAACGAGATGAGAATCGGATTTCTGTTCTTCCCCTGAAGCCATTCTTCGGCGGTTATCGACGGTGTGGGTGCCGCCGTGTCCGGATACAAGTCTTCTTGAAATTGCTCCGACTGGACAAAATCCAATTGGAAAAATGGCATTCATTAGTCGGAGTGAAAATAACCAGTTTTTGCAAAGTCAGTAAAAAATACTTAGTCAGTTCCGAACCTTCCTGGGCACGATCATGGAAATAGGTTCGCACGTATTCTTGGTGGCGTGGAGCTTGTAGAATTTGAAAATCTCACACTGGTAGACGCTGACCCCTCTCTTGGGCATGGCTCCCAATCCTCGCTGCGGAAATCCGGACAGGAATTGGTTCAAATAATGACACCAGGGAGGCTCGTCCACGATCTCGTAATAGCGGATGCTGCCGTCGCCCTAAACAAAAAACACATTTCGGCATTTCGGAAATCTTACGGAAGTCGAGTCTTCGATATTTGTCACATAATTGTTCGAAAACCATACTAGCGCATCTTTTGGAAATTGAATCTTGGATTTTCGCTTCGAAGCAGTTTTAAATCCACACACGCTCTTGAATCTTTCAGAAACTATATCCCGAAAACTAGTGTCGAAATGAGTTCAGGGTTCCCCCAGAAATTTCATTGTCAACTTCCCTGACTTTTCCAGGTTTACAAAAAAATTTCCCTGTTAATCACGGTTTTGCAAAATCGACAAAGGACAATATTTTGCCAAACTTACTAATGACAATTTTAAAAATCTTAAAAAATTAACATTGAAAAATTAAATTGTTTTAAAAAAATTTTCATGAACAAATTTTGAAAATTTAACAATTTTGTATTCGGAAAATGTAGAAAGTTCTGGAAATCTGTACTCGGAAAATGTTGGCAATCTTGCAAATTTGTATAATGAAGAGTTTGAAAATGTTGCAAACGTGTACTCGGAAAACGTGGAAAATGTTGCAAATTTGTCCTTGGAAAACGTGGAAAATTTTGCAATTTTGTCCTTAGAAAACGTGGAAAATGTTGAAACTTTGTACTCGGAAAACGTGAAAAATTGTGTAAATTTATCCCCAGAAACTGGTGAGAATTGTGCAAATATGTCCTCGGAAAATGTAGAAAATTTAGCAAATTTGTCCTCGAAGAACGTGGGAAATCTTGCAATTTTGTCCAGAAAACTGTTGCAAATTTGTACTGAAAAAATTTAAAGTTTGCAAATGGGTCCTTAGCGAACCACTTAGAATCATTACGTGTAATTATGGATCGTGACAACATTGAATTTCCTTGACTTTTTACAAATAAGTCATCCTTCCCTGATTTTCCCAGACATTTTCAAGTTCCCTGACTTTTCCAGCTTTTCCAGGTCTGGGGGTACCCCGTGACTTGAAAACCATACCCGTGAATATATTTCGGAAATCGAGTTTCCCGTATTTGAAGTGAAACAATTTGAAAACCATTTTCGTGACTATCGGAACACAATTCTCGAATTTTTCTGACGCTGGTACGAGTGAGGACGAACGTGAAACGAAGACGTTAAAAAAAATCTTCCAACTCAATTCGATCGCCGCCATGAAGAGATTTTCGAGAAATCTTCCAAGGACCCAAAATTCCGCGTTGGATATAACTCACCTTTCCCGCCAAATAGGCCATTTTCGTGTCGTGGTCATAATATGGAAACAAAACTCCCGAAGACGAATCTATGTTCTCTATCCTCAGCGGTTTAGTGAGGTCGTCCTTAAAAGATGAAAGACGATTATTTGATTACTGACGAGCCAAACAGCAGAAAATCTTCCAGAGTATGTCCAAAAAATTTGCTCAATTTGCATTTATTCCAAAAAAATTATATCGTTTTGTGGGGAAAATGTCACTTTTAAAAAAGTTGTCGTATTTTGAGAAAATTTAACATGGTCCCCCAGAAATTTCATTTTCAACTTCCCTGACTTTTCCAGGTTTTAAAAAATTTTTCCTGACCAATGATAATGTCAAAAATTGACATGTTTTTCAAAATATTTCAAAATATAAATAAATAAATATTTAAATTTAATGTATAACATATATTATTTTAATACATGTATATAAATATTTGAAATATTTTTCAAAATTTTCTAATGAAATTTTGAAAATTAAAATAG
Organism: Ommatoiulus sabulosus; assembly: GCA_034697705.1. Classification (NCBI taxonomy): domain Eukaryota; kingdom Metazoa; phylum Arthropoda; class Diplopoda; order Julida; family Julidae; genus Ommatoiulus; species Ommatoiulus sabulosus. The sequence goes on from JAQGAO010005161.1 coordinate 10,349, forward strand.
AAAAATTACAAAAATTAAAAAACAAATTTGCATGAATAAATTCTGAAAATTTGACAATTTTGTATTCGGAAAATGTAGAAAGTTTTACAAATTCGTAGTTGGAAAAATTTGCAAATTTGTCCTCAGAAACTATTGCAAATTTGTACTGGGAAAATGTAAAAATGTTTCCAAATGGGCCCTGACTACGTTGAATTTCCCTGATTTTTTTCAAAAAAAGTCATTCTTCCTTGACTTTTCCAGACATTTTTATTTTGAAATTACCTGCGCCCAAACCGCCCACTGCCTGTCGCTGAAACGCGAGAATCCGGCAGTGAAGACTCTTCCCGTGTCTCCCAGATACACCACTTTGGCCGCCTTGGATCCGCTGTGACACAATCCCTCCCGTAGCACTTTCCCCGAGCGTGGATCTATGATCCGAAGCATCTTGTCCTTGCAAGTGGTGGCGATCAAGCTTCCGTCCCGGTTGAAGGAAACCGAATAAATGATATCCGGATGGCAGCTGATCACGTTCACGGCTTCGCCGGTCCCGATGTTCCAGAGAATGATCTGCGACGAGAAGAATTTAGGAACATTTAGGAACTGATATATTCGCTTAAGTTTCGCACGTTCAAAAAACAAATCCTCGACGATTCATCAAAATTGAACATAGAAAAAAAAGAAAATGTTAAATATGGAAAGGACAATTTCAGACCTCGGTATTTGCATTTTTTTCATTACGAAGTGATTTCAATTTTCCATAAATCCTCGAAAGAATTTAAAATTGGACGTGAAAAGAAACTGTTTAATTCCTATACTTATAAATATCATTTTCAAAATATGCCCCTCAAAATCTTAAATTTGACACATTTATAAACGTACGGTAAATTTTATTTTCGTAAAATGTTGTACCGTACAAATATTCAGAGCCATAATATATTTTATCAAAATCTTTTCCATATATATATTTTTTAAATACACGAAATAAATCATTATGTTTTCAGAAATATCAGAAATTTCATTTTTTTTACAATAATGCATGAAATTTCAAATTTTTGAAGTAAATACCAAAAATCATAAATAATTTCCAGAAAGTTCAACGTTATACAGAAATGTCTTCAAATTTAATTTATAAAAAAAATACCAGAAATTTCAATTTTTTTAATAGAAATACCAGAATTAAAAAAAAAATGCGTGATATTTGAATTTTTTTAGTAGATACATGTACCACAAATTTTCAACTTTTACAGAAATACAAAAAAATTTCAATTTTTTACTAAAATGCCTCAAATTTTACTTTTTACTGGTATAGAAATGCCAGAATTTTTTTTTAAAAATTCATTTAAATTTGCAAAAAAAAATTCATTTTAATGCAAACATTTTAACTTAATGCCTAAAATTTCACTTTAGTTTTACAAAAATACCAGAGATTTCAATTTTTTTAGACCAGAATATTTTTTAAAATGCCTCAAATTTTCCTTTTTTTTTACAAAAATAGAAAAAATGTTCAAAACTACCGAAATTTTCAATTTTTACAGAAATAGCAGTTCCGACCTATTCTAGATGAGACAGAAAAATATTTTTGGACGAACATTGGTCAGTTACTGTCGCGGTTATTGACTCTAAGTTCAAAATATTTTGATGAAAACTTTTATGGGCAAGGTTTTCCCGACAAATTTTACCAGAAAATCGAATCCGGCGCTCAGCAGAACGTTTTCCGCGGTGGGATGCCACTCGATGTACGCCACTCGCCTCTGATGGCCTTGAAGGTCCACCAGCCATTCGTTGAGGTTCTGTTTGAGTCCATCGTCAGGGATGTACCAGAGTTTTATCTGAAACGAATAACGACGATTAAGTTGACTTAACGAAGCTTAATTGTCTTAAGAGACAACTCGTTTAATTTACCGTGCAATCGTCGGAACAGGACGCGATGACGTTGTCGTTGAATGGATTCCAAGCCAAGTCCAGCACGGGTCCTTTGTGACCGGTCACTTTGGCCAAATTCATTTCCGCTCGTCCGAACTGAAATTATTAACGTAACTTTGCGTGAAAAATCAAAATGCACACATTTTATGACTTTTTGAGCCAATGATTGGCGCTATTTCTCGAAAGATTTTTTTTTAACAATTTTGAATTTTTTTGAGCTTTTTGGAACATAACTCGATGGAAATCTTTAAATTTTACATAATAACTGCAAATATTAACGTAAATTTGCGCTAAAATTAGGAGATTTTACACCATTTTATGCCAACTTTCCCATTAAATGGCCATTTCTCAAAAGTGAAAACCTTTACTAACTCGGAGAAAATCTAAAACAGGGTTCCCCCAGAAATTTCATTTTCAATTTCCCTGACTTTTACAGGTTTTAAAAAAATTTCCCTGACAAATGACAATGTGAAAAATTGACATATTTTGCTAAATCGACACTGGAAAATATTTTTCGAAATTGACTAACGACAATTTTGAAAACTAAGGCCATTGGAAATTGATTCCTTGTTTAGCGTCCTAAAAATAGCTCAGTAGTGGGGCGGTCGGGACCTTTTTTTATTCGAAAAATATTGTTGAAACGAGTTTTCAATTTTTAAGGGGCGGGCGGAATTTTTTGCCGCTTAATTCGATCACGTTTAATCCAATCAAAACTTTTTGAACGATTTTTTCTTATACTTTCTCCTAGATTTTTCTATATATTGGATCATCTCATCGCTTAATTCGATCAAATTTCCAAATGTTTACATAACGCAAACACGCGAAACAATTTTGAGCAGCTTTCATACAAGCACGAACAAGTTCAGACAAGGCGCATGCGTGCATCTAAGCATATAATGCATCAACGGCTCTATACTCAGATGGATTTTCTGAGTTATTTAGAAAATGAAATTTCAGCCGTTGCAGCAAGCAGCCATCATCAAACACTAATAACTTTTCTCCAATTCTGAAATATGTTACGTGATAATGGCATGATGATGAAATCTTCATAAAGTCTATTGTGTCTCATAAAGAAATACATTGACAATTTTACATGTCCTCTATTTCTTTTGGCATAATAAGAATGGCATGTTCTTCGGTTCTAAGATAACCTTTGCAGCCATCGACAGTCAACTTGGAAGTTCATATCATATCGTAATTGAAATGGGATGTTGTCATAATTGTCATAAATGCAGAACGAGCTATAGCTATAGTTAATTGGAGCCAAAATTGAATGGGATTTATTTCGGCCACTGAGTAATAAAAATCCACGAGCAGGATGATGTCATGTGTACAGTACTATTCTGTAGTTGGCTACTTACCTATGCAGTTGAGCAAATGTCTGAAGAAAATCCTGACGTTTCCAATCAGATTTTGATTCAATTCTCGTTCCTCTTTCAGGATATGTACAAACAATGCTATCTACGCATGCGCGTAGGGGCGGAGTGCCACCAATGGGGCGGGCGGGAATGTTAAACAAGAAATCAATTTCCAGTGGCCTAATATAGAAATTTTGTATTCGAAAAAAGTTTAAAAATGTTGAAAATTTGTGCTCGGAAAACGTGGAAAGTTTGCAAATTTGTACGCGGAAAACGTGGAAAATTGTGCAAATTTGTACTCGGAAAATGGGCCCTGAGCTAACCATGTAAAAGTATTAATTTTGGATCGCCATGACTGCGTTGAATTTCCCTGACTTTT
>JAQGAO010005162.1:0-13987 GCA_034697705.1 Ommatoiulus sabulosus
ATGTTTGTTAGGCTAAGGGCATACCTGTTCAAAAAATGTATCTTAGGTGTAAAACTATAGTGCTTCACTTTAAGTATTTTTTCGTTTTACGTAATCGCTCTGGTCCCATTGCATACGTAAATGCGGGGTATGCCTGTAGTACATGTATGACGCAGTATTGGAACTCCCTTGCAGCCATTCCTCGTTAATCGTTATACATGTACATGTGTTAAGTATACGAGCTTCGAGATTTTATTAAATCGACCTTTAAAGTGCATGGGAAATCGGTAAAATGTAACAAATCTTTGGCATGTACGATGCACCCCCATTGTGCATGGGCAGGAATTGAGACGCAGTTCCAGAAATTCCAGAATAATCAGACGCACGTATAAAGAATAAGTATGTAACGTTTATCTTTTTTTAATGCCGATTGAGGCATTTGCAAGAATGTGCCATCTACTGCTCAATGTCACGACAAGCAAAAGGGTTGCACTCAACCCAGCCGGCCATTGGTCCAATGAATCTGACCGGACAGCGGAGGTCAACACTACGGATTTCTCATTAATCCTTTAAGGGCAGCACTAGGGTAAAAAGTAACTGACATTCCAGTGAGGGAAAGCAATTTTTCCAGCCGCCAAGGTGAAAAATAACGGTGCGTAAACTGGGGGAGGAGAAGTCATGCAAAGAGGTTATCGATGTGGATAAAAAAAGTAACCGAGAACAACGCAGGGTGGAAAGGGGTTATCACCTTACAAATTGGCAATTTCCACGAAAAGACTTTTATAGATTTTTAAGTACAGTAAAGGGAAATACATGCATGCATGTCGATAGCTCGATTTGCCCCTTTTTAGCCCCTTTGTAATAACAGGGGGAAAACCCATATTTTCCCAATAATCTTTTCAGGCTATAATAAATTCCTTGGAAAGTTCTAGTTCCATATAAAATGCATTCTGTACAGCGCACTCAAACAGAAATGTTTCAAAGAGGGTGGTGCTGTCATAATTTCGAAAAAAAAACTTTCTTGACAAATTAAAAGAACTGGCAATTTCGCAACTTCTCGTATCAGCTGCCGATCGTTTTATGGTTATTATCATTTAAAGAAGATAGTGTGAAATCTTCGTACAAATAACACTGATGGGTAACCTCTGGATTCTGGTATCAATAACCAGGAGAAAAACAAGTTTGACAGAAGATGGAGTCTCCTGTTTAACATAAAATAAGCAACCTAATGCATCATGAGTAGGCATGTAAATAACTGGCTTGTCAAGAATCTTTTGAAAGGATTAATGTGAATCAAAAGATGTAATCCTACTTCAAACACGTTATGATGACATTGACAAAAAAAAATCTTGGAGGCACTTTGATACCACATATTACATGACCTCCAAAAATAGGCCCCAAACTTTTAACATAAAACTCAAGCTGCGTTATTCATTAAAATCACATTAAATTAAATGTACATCTAATCATGCTTATTGGATATCAAGATAACATAACATTCGATACAAAGTGAATGCCTTCTTCAAGTTGGATAAAAGCCATACAAATTAAGCCTTATTTGGGATGATGCATAAAAGGAAATCTTGCATAAGGGTGAGAACACAGTGAATGCTTACTTTCGACGTGTTCTTTCAGCTTCTTTCCTGCTTGTTTTCATTTTCTTGTTTCCAGCTTTGCGGCGCAAAATGTACGCTGATATCAGCGTGATGGTGAGTGTGCTTGGTGGCGCCACTGTATGCGTTATGCTAGGTGAATCATTCCGCGTAAAACCTTCCACATGCGCATTAGCATCTCATGATGAGTGCAAGACACGTTTTTACGGTACATAGGCGGCATACAACCGATGGCTACACTTTTGACCAATAGTGATCTGTGTGCTCGGTTAAGCTTTCTTTGTGTGCGCCCTCATTTAAAACACATGTCGCATTCTTATCCCGCTTGGTAGCGCTATTTAGTTTGTTACCTCAACCCTGACTGTCTCACAGTGTACGCCGAGTACGTGGTAAACGCCTGCAATAAGCATTTAGTGTGTTCTCACCCAAATGCATTCTGCCATTAGAATACCATTTGAAATAAGTCGCAAAATATCAGATGTAATGTACTGTATGTACATGTAGATTTACTTTAAGTCATGCATGTTAGCATGATGCCTACAGTACTGTTTAAGCATTATTTGAGTAAAAGGCGAACTACGTAAAAAAACTATTGACCGGAAGCGTATATCAAGATAGCGTACTTTAAATTCCCCATTTATAACATTGCAGAGTACTTTAAAGGCGCAAAGAAAGACCTTGAATCCGAATCTAAAAATATAATTTCATAGCTAATATATCAAATTGAACGTGAAACAAACATTTTAGGAGAAACCTTGAAAAATAAAGGAGAATATAAAATGAATTTTCAATGCATTAAAAAGTGTCAAAAAACCACAGAAGCATCAAAATTTATTGATGCACGTGATTCTATATAGCTTTCAGCTTGAATTGTGCCCATTGCTAAATACGTTGAAATCATTCTGACATAACTCAACATCTCTGATTAAAATTCAACGAAGCAATCGGATATACCCGGGAATATACACATGTGCATGCGAATACTTCGAGTTTTCCAAATATAGTGTATAGCTTGGAGCAACTTACGAAATAAAGCGAAAAAGAATTCGGACAAGGATACACGATGAAAAAGAAAATCTATAAACATAATTTATGGGCCAAATAGTCACTGACAAATTAACAAGAAACATGAGAAGAATAACCATTATATCATTCCTACTTTGGTTTTTCCATTAAAAATCTAATTTTTAAAGAAGTTTTTCACATAAAATATTTGAAAGTTCGGAAAAAAACGACGAATACAAGTCATGTTTTTCGTGACTTACAGTATGGTTTTCATTGCATTAAAGCCTTGGGCCAAAAATTGCAGTCCGACTTTACGTATTCGACATGAATTTGTGATTTTTTTTTTAAACTTTTATGCAAAGGGCACAGTCCCACGATAACTCGAAAATCACCCGTAGAAAATAATGTTGGCATTATGTCTATGAATAACGGTTGATAATTCAGTACTCCATGTTTTAGCGAAAAGAATACAGTACATGTGCATTTATACTCTAACGTGTGCAAAAAAGGAATACTGTACACTTATAGATAACTTTCCCAAGCAGACGATGCGTGCTGGCTCCGCCTAGATCAGACATGTTGGGGTACTTCATAATTTTACAGTGGCAAAAATATGATTGCTTTCGCTATAGATAAATTGCACGTGCGCACACGTATTATTCCTTTATTTAGTTATTTATTTAGAAATAAACGAGAAAATTCATACAATTTTTGATTTGTAGCGGCAAAACAGCATCAAAATTTCTACTTTCGAATAAAAAATCTATTTCGTGGGTAAGTGGTAGTATCTAACTGGACATTTTCTTAGTTTTTAGTGATAAGAGCCACGATTCTCAGATTCATGTACCCCACAACACGCCCACAATGTAAATCGAGTCACATAGCCACGCCCACGAGCTGCGTGACGTCTCGTGCAAGTTATCTATAACTTCGATTTAATTTTTTAAACCAATTATGGTGTCGATGCCGTACACATTATAACTTTCACGACGTTTCGGTAAAGTTTCGTAACGTTTCTGTCTGAGTGCTCCTAGTATAGCGTGATCACGTATCATAAATGCGAAGCAGTCTACCTAGCCGTATACAGTAAATAAACTTTGAATTTTTTGACCCGTTGACCGCCAAAATTCGGTCACTGGGGTTATAGCTTCCCAATGTCACAACTTTCCTAGTGAAAAGCACACGTAGCTCGCCCACTAACCAGGTGGCCTAAATGGAGTCATCGCTCGTTATTCAACATCGCAGTTCATGAAACAGAAAATAAACTACAATTCTGGGTTAATATTTCCTTCAACAAGACTAGTTAGCATTTATGCACTGGCGCAAAACGTGTCGGGTGAAGTGCGGGTATACAAAAGAAAAGCCCGGTGGGTGGGCAAACCAAACTGCATGACTAAACTACCTATTCTACGTGATCGAGCATTAATCCGCAGTAGTTCATATAAAACGAACAGATCATGACCAGAGATACCAGAAAGGGAAAAGCCGTGATTGCCGAGGCGTTTACTTTAACCCTGAACCGCAAACGTACTCACCTGATGCGAACGAGTCAACACCACTGAATGGCTGAATTTGCACGTTTATTCACACCATCCGAATAGCGCTTTTTAGATGAATCATTTCAGGAAACATTTGACAGTTGGCAAACGCTCGCATTTCATTGAACCCGCTGGATTTGCGGATTACGTGAGCAAAACTCAACTGCGAAAAACTGTTCGACACGAACGTGTGAACACAGGACCACGTGGAGATTTATTGAAGATGCCAGAATTTCGCAATAATAAAGTCGAAGCAATTCTCAGAAAGAGTAGCATTCATTTTACGTGCAGATAAATTACTGTAGGTGTGAAGGCGTTCGACAAACATCCCCTTCTGGTAATGTACATTATGAATCAAACATAAGAAAATATTCCTGAAATTCTTCAACTGGGCAACCATGAAAAAAAAGTATGGTCAGTATACAGTGTACATGTATAGACTACAACACCAGTGATTTATTCAAAAAAATATCAGATTCAATAAATTTCTTTATGTCAAATTAAAGTTTTTTTTTTTTTTGGTGCTGGCATGCAAAATTACCCATAATTAATTAAACCATAGATTATTAATTATTAAAAGGGAAAGACGAGCATAGATTAGTTCAAATTAACTGTATGAATAAAACACATTAAAAGTTATCACATATGGTTGGGCTCTGATATGGAAGAATTTTAGACAGCCCTCTTTGCCTTGAAAATATTCCTTTAAAAAAACAAAAAAAGTGTTTATGTTTACCAGAACTAGTTATGGTATTGGTTAGGGATTGATCACGTGATACTTAGTAAAGATAGAGAAGTGCGATCGAGTCTTTACTACTGTCAATGTCAAACCAGATGATTGTTGCGCAACTTGTTTTTCCCCCCAATTTCCTTATACTATTCGGTTCTAGTAAACATGTTAGTTAGTGTTTTTACCCGTGTTTTCTACAAATAATTCACAAAACTGACTTTCCAAACGCTGTTGTCTGCAACATCATTTTTATTGATAAGACGTACAGTATTATTGTAAACAAACAAGTCTCGTCTTCTAATTAACTACTGTACATGTATTTTGACAGACTAAAAATACGTCTACATGCATGGGATTAGTTGAACACAAATGGTGGGTCAAAATTAGGCAGTCTATGTACTGTACATGTAAAGTATGCAATTTAACATTTTCAAAAATTTTACACTATTTCAAAATAAACATTACGGTTTAAAGCATCTGACCGCGCTCTAATAAGTACAGGTACTGTATTACGATCTGCGTATTAAAAATGTAGGGCGCCGGACATGGAGCTGATAAATTCAGCTTTTTATGGTGTTTCTATTTAGTTTTTTTTCCAGAAGCGAAGAACTAAGTAGGCCTACTGGCGTCTACCTTTTTCACTTTTTTAAATGTGTCAAGATCGCAGTTTTTTTTTTTTTTTTCCAAGAATTAGAATTAATCAAATTCACGGAATTTATAGGAGGGGAGGGGGAGAATGTACTCGATGCAAACTAAATGTAAATAATGAATGCGTCTTAATTGGTATCCACAAATGCATTTCATAACAAAACCAACTCGGATTAAACATTTACGGGAAACCATAAATAAATGTGGTCATGAAAACTCGATTTTTGTTTTTTCTAGACGTACTAGCTGTACATTTATGCGAAAGGGGAATGAAATTTCCTAAATTGTATGTAAACGGGCCTAGGACTACCACTGTCTACAAGCTATACATGTAGGTGATAAACATTTGCAATTGAAACGTGCATTTCAAATAATTGCAATGAAAACTGAATTGTTCATTATGATAACTACAGTATATTTAATCAAACGTAAAACCACACCATGTTTGTTATGCAAATGTTGTAAGGGCGAACATATACAGTACATACAGTATATCAATACTATATTTGTATCATTGTTTATTGCGTCTATTATTAAATTAAATACGCAGTACTAAAAAACAACGTTATTTTTAACGAAATATCGGTTGAATGATATCTGTTTTTGAATTAAATTCAATATACATGTAGTAGACTAAGTACGTGCGTATATACTTGTATAACTATATTGCATCAGTTTTTCTTACGCAACTTTATAAAAAAAAACATGGTACTAGCGTGGACCTTCATTTTTTATACAAAAATACACGTGTATTATTGCATCTGTTGTCAAAATTAAAATTTGACAGTTTAGTTCATGTTTTGCCCACACGTATATATAGGTTAATGAAATTAGGTCTAAGTTCTCAGAAAACGGAGAAAGTGGCTGCGGAGCATAACCTTCAGATAGAAATAAATTACGCGCATTTAGTGAACAGAATAGCAATTAAGCGTAAAAAAACGTAAAGGTGACCAGAAGAAGCCAAGAAGGTGCACGTGCTAGTAGCCACAACCATGGGCGCTCCTTTGACGTCATTGCAACATTTGGGAACTCCAAATAATATGGGATGGGACTGGTTATGTCAAAAATAAATTATCCATTTACATTCAAAAATGTCATGTTTGAAATTCCTTCAGGCACAATTTTATCCATGAAGTGTCACTAAAACTATATACTTGCAAATCAAATAAAAGCAATCCTCTGCATATACGTTTTGCATCAAGGAATGGCGGCGAATACCACTCGTTAAATTTCGTAGAAGATTCATCAATACTTTTATACGGAAAAAAAAAAGATTCGGAAGATTCGCCCCAATATAGAAACTAATTTCAAAAACTATGATTTTTTTCGTGGATAGTCGTGCACACTGGCGTTAACGTTTCAAAGCACGTTCGTTAATCTTTGTGCAGTCAGAAACTTCTGTAATAAAATGGTTAATCACTGATTATAGCAATTTTAACAATTGATTTTAATGCGACCTAAATGTCTCTCCGAACATTTTTACATTGATTAACAACCAGCCTTCTTCACAGTTAGTACAAAAGATCAACTAACAAATACCACATACACTCGTAGAATACAAACCAGAATTAAAGAAAAGGAATGAGAAGAATAACTAACAAAAGTTGATAGCAATAAGGAACCTAACATAGTGTATATTAAAGAGCATTATATTAACGAGCCACAATTGGAAGAAATATTTGTCAGTCCTTGACCCATCTTAGTGTTTCTTTTTATCATCTCCACATTAGTTTAGTTAAAAATATTGCCCGAGCCAAGTTTTTTCCATCAGGTATCTTACCATTACAATGACCACAGACCACATTGTTATTGGCTATTTATTGCTGTTTATCCAAAATTTCAAACTGGCAGACATCATTTCGTTTGAATTTGATTTTTGAACTCAATGTTCGCGAGTTCCATATCCGACGAAAACAAAGCGTAATTTTACACATATCAAAATTACTAAATACATCAATCAAATTCCTGAAGTTGAGGGCATTTTTAAAACTGGTAAAATCTAAACTAGAAAATCGAAAACTGAATGCTCATTTCGGCAACCTAGTGCTCCCAGGCGTTTGAAATTTACTATTTTCACGACGAATTCCCGTTCACCTATTTATTTTTTGTGGGGAGGATTAATTGAACAACGCAACGGGAAAAAAATATAGGGGGGAATGTCTATCACAACTGATAATGGATTATTTGGGTTCCCAATTTCCTATATTCGCGACCATTACTAAACGCGTCGAGCGTCTTAATGGAATCAACATATCTAGTTTGATAAATTAACAACTTCCGCATATTAAATAAGATCATACTCTGCAATGCAGAGCAGTGACTTTTCAATAGAGTAAAGAATATTGGGCAGCGGAATATTGGGTTCACTCGCATTTATAGACAAATAATACGAACTTGTAACTGTTAACAATACGTGAGACCAGTTTAAATTCCTCGTAATAATAACTGCATAGCCCATTAGAAAAATCAGTGGCCAACTCTGGAGCAATTATTCCCTTGGTTAACCATGTGGGTTAAGAAATTGCACGTTTGGTTGCGGAAATCGACAATGGTAAGCTAGCTGTTCCCTCGACAAATTTTAGATTAATGAAGAAGGAAATGGTATATTTCCAGACATGTAAACATCGGAAACATTGTTTCCTTGATATGGAAATAAAATATCGCCTGTCTTTTCCGTCAACGAAAGGTCTAGTTTCTTTATTTAAAAAAAATAATAATTTTCTTAATTACAGTGCAGTTAGCGTGCATTTTGGGTTAATTTTCGTAAGCTTTTTATATCAACTCGACAATAATAGTTATTAATAAATAGCGTCACCCGAGCACGTTGAAAGTTCTTTGACACAATGAAAATTCAAAAAAGCACGTATTTCAAAAAATGATCTTTTATGCCGCGGCCCCACAGCTCTGCACTGCAATTATTGAGGCGAAATGCTATAATCTGAATGTCACTAAGATACTTAATACATATTAGAAACTAATAAAATGTGTAGTTAGGAGTGTCTTTTATAAGTTAATCCCAAACCGCAAATGCGTATCCACGGGTGTATTTTTAACTAGAGCAAAAATATAGGATAGGAGACAGAGGAACCGTGCAATGCATCGAGCAGTAGATAAGATTTAATTTTTAAAATTACAGGATTTGCAAATGATAACCTCGTGATGTAGCTGAAATTTTGAAGACAATGACGATTTTAAACCGAGAAAAGTTTGTAAAAGAATCAAAGCGCAGTTTTTTTATAATCAATACAGGTGTTATGAAACTTCCTTATTGCAGTACATGTATGCTTATCATCGACTGATTCTACAAATCATGATGCAACTGACAGTTAAATGTTTGACCAAATTTGACAAAACTGTCAACAGGCAGACCCGCTTCATTCATCTTCAATAGCACTGACAATTGAAAAACTAAATCAAGATGTATGGCAAATGATACCTCTATTTATGGTTCAAAACTTATGAATATATTGCATTTTATTTATTTACGTTTAATGTTTGAAAAGAAAATAATATAAAATTTTCCGTTTAACAAAAAGTTTAAATGACAAATGTTAAAAAGATGCCCCGTTGTTTTGAAATGGCGCCATGATAATTTTACAAATGGGATTAATTGTCTACCGTTTTCATTCCGTATACATGACATATGGTTAATTACATGTAGAGGAAATAAGATAATGCAGTTTGCATAAAAAAAGTTTAAAAACGTCCATCAAGTTATGCCTAATATCGTAGGTCCTCACCCCTTTCTCCACCATTAATTGTTTTTTTTTTCTTCGCAAACTGGAAATAAGCTGCAGTGCCTTGACCTAAGATTAGCAGTTGCAAGTTCTGTTTTCATGAATCCCTATCTTCAATTAGAACAAGAGTTTCGCCTGAAATGAGGTTGACTAACCCAATGTCAAGGTTTGAAAAATAAATTTCTTGTTCATACCTGCGTCATTAGAACCTGAAGAAGAAGAAGAAGAAGAAGAAAGAATGAAAAGGAATTTAATCTAATCCGATGCTATTTGCTTTTTCCAGCATCCACACTGGTTTCAGTGGCTAGGAACCTGCGTCATGCAGTGAATTTACTGACGTGTTTCTCTGAACAGGTTGACCATTCCTTTTCTGATAAAAAAAATAGCAGGGAGAAAGCAACGAAGGTTACCCCATGCGATACAAATAACATTTGCATTTTATTTTTTTCCAATATGATAATTTAAAAAAAAAATCGTGGAACAAGTCTGACATTATCAGAAAATTAGTATAAACAAATATTCGTTTATGGTTAAAACAACTGCGATTATTTTCTTCGATATACCTTACAGTAATTAACATTCAGGTAAACAAAGGCCAAAACCCACAGACTTGTTCGGCATTTGCATAAATATTAATTGGAATTTTAGGGATGTTTAATTAGCTTTATACCTCCGCCGTTTGAAAATATTAGTCAAAAAGTAATCATATTGCATCCTAGCATCACAAAATTACTAGGTGACGAGATGTTTCTTTCCTTAAATGCATGCTATCATACATGTAAGTTTATTTATTAAACTTTTGGAGGCAAATAATTTATTAAATATGAAGGCTTACTTTATTAGAAGCTAAATCTATAGACTTTATAACATTAGATGTCAACTGCTATAGATCAGCAGTAGCCAAAACCCTAAAAGGTTGAAAAGCACGGTAGTTGAGGAATGGATTTTAACCCTTTTTTCCTGTTTTGGTTGCGGGCCGATCATCCGGTGAATGACACAGTACATTGTATATTCGTATCTGATAACATACTGTTAATTTAATCCAAATTCAAATGAAACCAATTAGTTAATAAGTAATACTTCGTTCAGCTACACTAGGTCACAACGTGTTTTTAGTTAGCCAAATTCTTGGCAGTGAAGCACATAGCCTAATTCGAATTCATGTCAATGTAGGTTGAAACGGTTCGTTTTATAAAGAAAAAATTGAACGGTATATCATATTAATTGCGATTTTGTGGACGGAGGTAATCAAACGGTGAACTGAGGGGTTTAGAAATAATGTTCAAACCATCTTAATAAATCCATAAGCACAACTTTGTTTCTACGCAATGTTCTTCGGTCATATAACAGCTTTTGTCAAATCAAAAAAATCTCAAATCCTGCTCGAGCCAAATATCAAAAGCTTATTAACTTAAACAGCCTATGGGACAAAAACGTCCTAAATTTTAACTTCAGTATATGAGTGGGGAAAGAAAAGGGGGTCTGACATAAAAACTCGAATTCCTAGAGTATGCTTTGGTACTTATAACAACAATTGCAAAATCAATGTATTTTAATAGAATATAGGTGACAGTTTCCATCAACTGCAAATGTAAACCTCAATTAAACTCCAGAATCACGTACGGCTAAAATACTATATATGAGTTTTCGAAATAACGCACGTGGCAGGAGCAAAAATCCACAACATCGCTTGTGTTACTTAGAAAACCAGTGTTGTCCTTGCAAGCTATTGTTAATACAGATATAACCGTTGAAAAAGTTTGACGAATACTCGGGCTAATAAATTTATCACACAGTAAATAAAGCTTTGTTCTAAAAGAAGAAGAAAATGGGACGAATGTCGTATTTGCAAACTGGCTAAGACTTAAATGAATGTTCGTTGAAATTAATTTATCAAATTGACAAAAAAACTGAACTTGACAAGGTTTCGAGCGTTTTATTGAGATTACTGATGGATTTTAATTATATTTAGTAAATGAGATTAATTTCTGTCCGTGGAAATTGAATTTAAATTTTTTGCCCATATAGCATTCCTATAGCAATATTAATTAACCCGCGTTTTTCACTCGCTGATCACGCATTGCAACCAGACTAACTACGTTTGACAACTCTAAATTACAAATTAAAATACTTTGGCGATCCTCCAAAACATATCAAACAAGAAATTAAGTCATGCGATTGCCTAACTAACTTTATAATTGGACTCGCAGACGCGTGCTGGAATTTTACCGCAATTTAACGATGAATTCTCTCAAAATACCAACAAAACGATGAATTAAACGAAGGCATTTTCGAAATATCTCAATCGCCACTAAAGAATCATTCAAGAAATAAGATGAATAAAAATCACTTACCTTTGCGACAATAAAGTCGACTATTTGTCTAAAAGATAGGAAAAGAGCTACGCTTCCAGCCAAGAAAAGTATTCCCAGGAAGCCCAAAACGCCTGTAATGAAGAGAGAAGTGCTTGGCTTCTTGTATCTACTGGCGTGCATGCTGATGACAGTCATGGGATTGTAGGGGCTATTCCTCCTAGAATCGCCGCGACTGAGTATGGAATACAGTGCATGCACCGAACGTTCTCGCATGATCACCATGGTGGATTAGTTTTTGAGGTCGCGAATTAAAAAAAAGCGTTGGAAAATAGTAAAATTAGGCTAAAATTGTACTGTTCGGCAAAGCGGAACACCTCAGTTTAAAAAGGTTGCTGTAGCGCACACACACACACACGAGGATGTTACGGTCGCAACCTAAAAGTTACTCGTTCTAGGTCAAACTTGGAGCGAGCCTAGCAGTGGGCCGATCACCAGCCGAAGAACAAGAGTCAACAAGTTGTCACTGTACGAAACGACACCTTCTCAGCCACCAGTCTCTCGGAAGACATGGGAAGAAGTAGCACGGACAAAAGCTCGGGTGCATCTAAGCTGACACCACGCGCGTTCATAAAGGTAAATGTACCGCCGAAATGCACAACTGCCAGGACTGGCAGCTTGCCCTACCATTTAAAAAGGTGCAAAAAAGCAACCATGACCACTCTGTGACGTCGGCGAGAGTGTAACATTGACGCCACCTTTGCAAATAGATCAACATACGTAAACAAGGCAATCAAGTTGTCATTATGTAACGCGCTTTTTACGACAAAAATCCCTAAATCATGCCCACCGAGAACATTTCGTACTCCCGAATTTTCGTCCGTTTGTCGTCATTCGATGCGGATGGCTTTTTTCGCAAAAAAAGCGACTGATACCGGTTTCGATTGCCCTCAAACTTTCCCTGGCTGATTGCACCGATTTCGCTGCAAACTTTCGAATGGAGGCAATACTGCATGGCTCGACAGCAGCCCAGACACCTTCGAAAGCTCAAATTGCATAACTTTGTTTATAATGTATTATGCTGTTGGAAATGACACTGACTCCACGGTCGTTAATCAGATTGTTTTATTTGTTATCGAGATAAAGGTATGTGCGTGGACTTCTCTTTTTTTCCAAAACAGTTCTTGAATAAATTGCAAAATTTCATTTTAGAAACACCATGCAGAAACATTGGGATCAAAACAACATTACAATTTATTTGTCCGAATTTTAAGTCGCAAATAATTAGTTTTGCTTAGATAAGTTTGAACTTTTCTCCAATGTTGTGTCGCCTTAATTCGGCGGTAAAGATATGCACCGTTTACGTTCTTCTCCATATACATGTACAGTATAATGTATGAAAGTTGATTTTTTACTTCTTATTGCGAATTAAAAATTAGAAGTACAAGTATGAATATTAAGCAAATTCCAAAATTTGTACATATATATCAAACTTCAAGAAAAACAAAATTAAAACTAAACTAAGACGGAAAAGAAATGTATTTTTCGAATTTCAAAATAAGAATTTGATTTAATTTCAATGACAACTATTAATCAAAAGGCCAAGTGAGAAAATCAGTTAAAAATAAGAGAAAACTGCAAAATACGTATATATTAATATTATAGGTTTTATTTTACTTTTATTTCATTATGGATAAATAGCCACGAATAAGTCGTGACGAATCAGCAATACAGAGTCTTTACATGATGAGTTTCTTCATTTTCTTTTGTCATATACCGTGTGAGTAAAAAGTCTCCCCCCCCAAAAAAAAATCAACAGAATGGGAGAAAATATAAAAAATCGGATATGGGTAACATATCCATGTAGTAACCATGCATAGGGTGTGGAATGCAATGGTGTCCAAACCATTTGGCCTCAAGGGCCTTTAGGTTCTATCTTTTAAACGGTAAAAGCTACAAAGAAGAAAAAGTCAATTAGAAAGTTGTAGGGCGTCATACAATTAGAATAACGGCTCCATTTGAAACATTTAATTATCGATCACCACAAAAGAAATAACTTCTGGGTTTCTTGTATGTTTGCACCCATGCATAACACCGCTTCATTGCAGGAAAGCTCTAGGAAATGGTTTATTTTAGGAATAGAGCTGTCCTGTAATGTAGCGCTGTTATTCATGGGTGTAATTAACATACAAGAAGCCCAGAAGTCATTTCTTTTGTGGTGATCGAAATTAAATGTTGCAAATGGAGCCATTAAACTAATTTTACAAGCCCTACAACTTTACAATTTACATTTTCGCTGTACCTATCACCGTTTTAAAGTTAGGACCTAAAGGCTCTTGAAATGGGCTTTAGGGCCAAATGGTTTGGCACCATTGCATTCCAAATCCTATGTTTACTACATGTTCCCCATATCCGATTTTTCATA
>JAQGAO010005163.1:0-13987 GCA_034697705.1 Ommatoiulus sabulosus
CAAGTTTTACAAATCTGTATTCCAAAACAGTTGGAAATTTGGCAAATTTGTACTGAAATTTTAATGACGTTTATGTTGTAAGTCAGTATGCAGTTTAGTTGACGTTTGCATATTTTATGCTTTTAACTACTTTCTCTTTGGCTTTCAATAGCTGTAATACTAATAAAGACACTCTTGGATAAATTTAAATATGGGAAGAGTCCCTACGAATGACTTTTTTTGAAAAGGCAGGGAAATTCAACGTATTAATGTTCTCAAAATCCATAATCTATGCTTCTACGTGGCTAGCTCAGGGTCTATTGTGAAAAACTTAAAAAAAAATGTCAGTATAAATTTGCAAAATTTACAACTGTTGTCGATTACAGATTTGTAAAATTTGTAAAAGTTTACATGGATAATTTTGCAAAATTTTAAACAGATTTTGAGGACAAATGGAAATACGGATTGTTTTTTCCAAAAAAGCTATTTTTTTGGGTAAGTTATTCGCATATTACTAAGTAGTCGGCCATATACACGAGGTTAGTTCAGAAAGTTATGTATTTTAAATCAAGAATTACGAGAATTGAAAGGTTTCAATTTGTCAAATAAAGAAACATAAATGAAATTGACTCATTTTAAGTGTCAAATTTTCCTGATTGAAAGCCATATGGTTAGTAAAATTCTCAGAAATATGCGCTAGACTTTTCGGACAATCCTAAATTCCATGTATTTTTTTCGTTTTATTGTTTCGAATTGTTCCCCCAACATCCGTCCTTCCTGTTGCCATGGCAATTAATGGGCTTAAGTGACCGGGAAATTTCCCCGATCTGGCTGTAGCAACTGCTATAGCCCAGATGACGTGTACTAGTTTACACGGCGAGATGAAGCATACCCTGTAAATGGATTAAGCTTATACTGCAAGTGATTGTAAGATTTGCTCCACTAATTAACTGGTAAGTAATTATAAACATCCACTTTTAATTACACTTTATAACAGGGTTCCCCAAGACCTGGGAAAGCCAAGGAAATCAAATGTATATTATGTAAGCTAATTAAAGTTTCTACGTGGTTAGCTCAGCCTACTCAGGGCTTAAGTGTAAACTATAACTTTCCGAGTTTCCTAATTTTACACATTTGGTGAGGACAAATTGCAAAATGTCCTAGGTTTTCCGATTAAAATTTTTCATGTTAATCAAGGTTTTTTGAGTAGAGATTTTGCAAAATTTTCCACTTAGGCTTTAAGAATTAGCTACTCTTTCTTTGATAGATAAACGTTGAGTTTGATGAAACTATAATTTTTTGTCAAAATCAATGGATCATACGTCATACTAACATTTTTAATATTTGCCAAAATTATTGCAGAACTGACCGATATCTCGAGGCCAGGGACAAAGTTTGGCTCGTCCTGCTGTTCAACAAACTGTCGGATGCCAACAAAAAATAGCCATCACATAGTCAGGTATGTTATCAGATTATTGTAATTGTTATTATAACGTGTTATTACCTGTGTAATTTCTGTTTAAAATTTTATATTTTTGAGTTTTTAATAAATGTTATTGAAAATACTTTTTGGTGCCCCTGTATATTATATGTACTTGGCTCCCCCACGTCCTTCACGTTTGCCGTTTACAAAAGTTTTGGTTGATGTAATTTGTATATTTATTAAGCAGCGGTCTTATTCTCATTAACTAAATTTGTTTTAAGATATTTATGGTTTTTTTATTTCAGACAATTCAAAGGGCACCATTCAGAATATTAACCGACAAACTTGACAACCAGTATTATATATACTGACTCTACATTTATTGACAACTGTAAATACCATACAGACTTCATAATGTATATCTTTTTTTACTGTTAAGGAATGGGAATATGATGCCGAATTTAAGAACAAAGTTGATATGACTTCTAAATCGTTTTGAGTTTAATTCTAAGTGCAATTTAAGTCTTGAAAGGCATGTCAAGAATGTTCTACTAACTGCATTGTATGTAACGTTACATTTACTGATTTCTCCCATGTAGCCTAAATCCCTAAGCCACATGACTGTGAATTTTGAATTGAAGATATTCCTTTGTTTCAGTCATAAAAATACATTACAAATTGTATGATGTTCTCTGGCATTTTCAATATTGTTCATGAAACTTTTCAAACATCAATGTGTCATTCATTTGATATGCTTTAGTTTTCCGCTTGGTGTTATTAGTATGTTCACTGCTCATTACCTTGCAGAAGGAATTAATGAAAATGTAATGTTTAATTGCACATTTCCATTTTTGTAATAAAGCTGTAATTTTTATTTCATTGAAAAATTTTATTAGTTGAATGTCTTTGCACTTTAAATAAAAGTTCGCATTTATTTACAGTATTACTCTTTCTTTGTCATAGTGTTTGAAATTCCTTGGCTTCAAGGAATTCGTCTATTGAATTTTTATTAGTTATCTGCTGATTGCATGCTCTATCATGAAAATGTAACATTTCAATTTTTGTTTTTCAAAATTGCATAAGTGACTTTTTTGAACTTTTTTATCACTACAGAAGAAATTTTAAAAACGTCTGTTAATTACGTCACTCTGATGAAAACCTTTGAAATGAACTGTAAAGGCAGCATAACATGACATGCAACGTATAATGTATGTATAGAAGTTTGAAATATCGTACGTCGCCTACGTACGCTCTATTATTCCTACTGTATACAGGCCTATGCAAGTTTAAACAAACATACATCAGGGTTCCCCAAGACCTGGAAAACCTATAAAAGTCAGGGAAGGATGGTTTAATTTGAAGAAGTCATGGAAATTAATTTAACGTAGTCATCTTGATGCGATCCCACTTTACTAGCACACATTTGCAAAAAAAATTCCACTTTTCCGAAGATAAATTTGACAATTATGCACGTTTTAAAAGTGCAATTTCCAAAAAATAATTAAGTTTTCCGAAGACGAAATTTCTAAGGTTTTCCGAGTTAATATTTCCAACATTTTCTGTGAATAAAATTGACAAATTTTCCAAATATTTTCATGCAAATATTTGACAATTTTGTGCCATTTTGTCTGTAAATTTTCAAAATTGTCAGAAAAAAATAAAAAACCATTTTTAAATATGAATTTGTAAATTTAATAACATTTCAATCAATTATTATTATGTAATAATTGATTACATTCGCCAATTCGACGAGATCGCTATTTGAAATTATTGTAGAACAGGCGTCCCATAATCGTGATAGGTGGCGCTCCTCGCAGTATAGACACTCAGCGAAATTGAATTCTGGACCCTTTTCGTGGAGGCTAAAGGGGAAGTTTTTGCAATTTTCAAGCAAACTGCGAGCAATACGCCACGAACAAAAAAACAACTGCAACCGAGACGCCACCACGAAAAAACCCGGCGCCGCGCGCACTGAGCGTCGAAAAAACGCCGCCATTTACGCTTTTTCTTTGGCGTAATATTCCTGTCGTAAGGATACTTCCGTAGGCGCCATCTTCAATCGAAATTTTCGTTCTCCTGATCAGTATTTCCAGTTTCCGCAGCCGTATGGCATCGCGCATGCGCAGTATAACCACTGTGGTTGAACTTGTAAAATTCAAACAGGGTAGGTTTTTTTTTTATATCTTCATAGATACAGTGTGTAAGTTAAAGAACATTGCACATATACATGTATAATAAAAGATATAGTTTAAAAGCAGTTAATGCGTGCGAGTGAAGTAAACTTTCTTTTACTTGACGAATGAGCTACTGTACATGCATGTGCTAGCCTCAAATATCATTCAAAATTGAGGTTAGGGTTTTGTTGTCTTCAACCAATTAATGCAAATGTTAATAACCTTAATTGCCTCTTTACTTTCAGTGCTACAACCAAGATGCTGGCATTGTTGAAAACGGGTTTAACAAATGCGAGGTCGCGATTTGCTTCCCTGAGTGCACTGTGTAATCAAGTCATCAACAGTCCAAACTCCAATGTGGCTGCGTTACACTCTAGGAATTTGAATTTCTCTTCCAATTCACAAGCGCCGAAATTGAAAAAAACGGATTGCGCAAGTTGTGGACTTTCTATCTTAATGCTAGTCCGAAGATTCCACATTTTGCAGCAGGGCTTTCTTGGACATACTAAAGTCAATTTGGAGTCACCGACAATGCCCGCCAGCAGTCTGTTAAGCATTACCCCACCTGGATTGCAGCAGTTACGCACATTTAAGATGAAGGCAAAACTGCGAAAGCGTTGCAAAGATTGTTATTTAACTTCCATTAAAGGCCAAAAAATGATACTCTGCAAAACACATCCTCGCCACAAGCAACGTCAAATTATGCCTCATGAAAGGTCCGTGTGGATTTTGACTCATGCAACGCAAGGAAGAATACGTCCATGGTGAATCACCGTAGCAAAATTTGTGTTGCCAGTATTCTCCTAGTTACCAATGTTTCATGCACTTGTGAATAATAAAAATCGTAGACATCCAAGATTTCTGGGGCTTCATAACACGTTGATTCAATTCAATTCTTTACCCTGCAGTCAGTTGGTTGCACCATTTAGCAGGGGGAATCATTATACAAATTAAGTCAGACTAAGCAGTCAGGTCATGATGGGCCCCAACATCACAATTTAGTTATATTTCCCATATTTGGGAGGAGGATGGGATGGGATAAGAAGACGGTCATGGCCCGTTTAATATAGGAACTATCTTGGCATTCGTCTAGAGGAATTGTGGGAAACCATGAAAACCACAATCGAGGTTAGCATTCAAGACAAGAATGCTAACCTCTAAGCCACCTTGGTCAGTTGATTCAAAGTAGCAGTCACGACCACTCAACATTTTACACACTTTAGACATACAGTACGTCTACAGGTATAGACAATCTGGTATTTCAACAATATTTTCGTAGTTCCAAAATTTACGGACACAAAAATTATTTTTTGTAAAATTTACAAAAATATGCTCTAAACCCTTTACTAATCATTATTTTCAAACTGGTCAGTCCGAATAAATTATGATAATAATTTCAAGTCATATCACCGATATAGTCTTAATCGACTATCCTGTGTTAATTTCTGTACATGTACATTTTATTTTTATCAACATATGCTCCAATCAAAATCGATCATCAAATTAACAAGAAATCAAAGAGCCTGAATTTTTTAACAAGACATCATACAAATTCAAGAATTAATTTAACGGTAGGCATCACGAGGGTAGTCTCGGGCAAGAAGAATCAAAAAAATAATGTGCTAATCACTTACGAGTCATCGAATTTGCTGATAGGTGTGCACTGTCCGCTCACCGTCTGCATCAGCATTTTTGTTCATTGTACACATTTACGGATAGGTGTGCACTGTCCAATTACCTCTAATGTTATGAACATTTTTTTTCTCATCTGACCTGCACGGATAAGTGTGCGCTTACCTTAAGTGGCAAATTCGACTCTTCCTAGACTATCCAGCAATGCTTGAGCTTGCTCAGGCTCAAGAGTCAAGTGATTATCCTCCTCAGTGGGAGCAATTAATTCAGCACCACTTCCTTCGACGAGTTCGCCATCATTTGTAGGTTGCTGTTGAACGGTCAAGTAAATGTGTTCTGTCTCATTGGTGCTACCTTGTTCATTGGGTACTTGAATGGCTATCATCTGCATGCCATTGACAGTTGTGGATGACACTCCTGGTGGCAAATCACAGTTTTGCGGATTTTGCTGCGACAAAGCGTTTATGCAGCCATAAATGAGCTGCGCTGTAGAGAGATTTCCTGGTAGCAAACTTTCTAGCTGGGCTATACTAGAAACTCCATTTAATGTCACAATTTCCTGCTGGTTCAGTGATACTTCCTGTTCCATTACTGGAGCAATTTCTGCCGGTTTTATGGGAATCGCGCCTCGTTTATGATCAGACATGTGATTAACGTAATTGTCTTGACTTACCGACCTAAAATTGCAAAGGGTACAGCAAAAAAGGCCTTCCGTACTATTTGGGTGCTTGTTTCTCATGTGGGTCTTGTACGATATAGCTTGGATACACGCGTAATTACAGTGGCGACATTTGTATGGCTTATCGCCAGAATGCCGCATCTTGTGGCGTCGTAGGGAGTTGTGGTCACCAGTTCGATAGTCGCAAATGTCGCATACAAATGGCTTCTCCCCTAGAAATTGAAAAGATAGTGAGTAAAATGAGTGATCACGCATTGGCACACTCATGGGTAATTAATGCGCAACTTCTGTTTCTATTAATTCACCTGTGTGACATCGCATGTGTAACTGGAGCATAGCTTTGCGTGCTGATGTGTGTCCACAAAATGAACAGGAATATGGCCTTACCTAAATTCAAATAAGATGCATTGTTCATCATGTCAGCAACGGAATCGTTGCACTAGGGAATTAGTTTCCCCTTTAATGTACTGTACCTTGTTGTGCACAGCTTGCATGTGTTTCCTTAAACACTTTGAATCAGAAAAACTTCTATTGCAAGTGTCACACTTCTGTTCACAAAACCAACGTTTTTCCGTCATGTTCTTGCGATCCACGTGTACCACTTGATGATTCCTCAGCTGACTCATTTGTTTGAACCCCTTCCGACAAACACTGCACACAAACAGCCGTTCTTCGCTGTGGATGCGGCGATGATTCTCCAACTTGAAAGAACTGCATGTGCGATAACCGCAAATTAAACACGAATAAAGATCTAGATCCACTTGATGCTCCTTCCACAGATGCATTGTCATAACGCGCCAATGTTCAGCTTGTTCGGTACATTCTACACACTGAAATAGCCGTTCATCCTTCTTGTGACACCGCATATGATATTGCAGATTTTCTTCAGAGTGAAAATGAATATTGCAGCTCTTAAATTCACATCTGAAATTCAGAATGTTTTGTATTAACATTAAATTTTGGTAAAATATGTTGTACATGAACTAAATTGTTACCTAAACGACTTCTCTTGTGAAGTTTGGCGACGACTGTATTTCCGCTTTCTCGACGATAAATAATAATCTTCCGTAAGTGCTTTAGGTGGACGAACCTTAAACAAAGATATATTCATTAAAATGGCATCGACGTAGCAATTTGAAATTTATGCCTGCTTTATTAATAAGCGAACAATTTAAGTACGTACAAATTGCAAATACTCACTGCAAGATGAATGATTCTCGAGAAAAAAGTAGGAAAACTTACTTTTCGTTTACTAAGAGTTTCCATTTCAACTATTTCTTTAGCGTTAATATTCTTCTTCAATTTCTCCTGCATTTCCCTCTCTAGTTCCATGCGCTGGCGTTTCTTTCTAGGTTTTACAGGTTTTCTTTTGCTTATTTTATTCGCATTTTCTTCAGCTTCCAATTGCACCTGGTGTTCCTAATGTATCAAGAAGTAATATTTGACTTAATAAACACCTCAACTAATAATCATATGCTGCTAACATTTCTCACCAAGCCCTTAATGTGAACAGAAAATTCTGCTTGCTTACCAATACCATATGCTCCTTACAGATATCCAGACTTTCAAAACCTTGGTGACACGAACCACACAGAAATATTTGCTTTTCCTGTACAGGAGGTACTTTTAATTCTTCACTTTGACCATGCAATTCAGAAGTCTGTAGATCATTGATTGAATCTGATTCCTGAAATGGTGCCATGATTGCGGCATCAATTGCTTGGCGTGATGCGAGGTTTGCTGCATCAATTCCTTGGCATGATTCAAGGGTTGCTGCATCAGATGACAAAACAGTGAAATTTTCAGTTTGACACAAAGTTGATGTAGCATCAGATGCATTTGACAATGACAGCAACTGGGAAGTATCACTAGTCACTCTTGAACCTGTCACAGCTAGCTTTTGCTGGAAGAAAATTTGAGAGAAATTAGGAAAAGATACTCTCAGCAAAGGTTGCACAATCTCTCTCATTGGTAATACTGATAATTAGGGGTCATATACTAACAGTGATGTGGGCATTACGGATGTGGCTCATCAAGCCACTTTTCCAAGCACAGCTGAAACGACAGAACTTGCACTGATAAGTGGTCACAACATCCACAAAATCTTCCAGGTTTATCTTATCCAACAAAGATGCTGATAATACAGGAATTCCCTCTGTATTTAACTGGTCAAATTTTGTCAAATCCATGGTGTCATCAAGAGCCCCTAATTCTCTTGAATCTAGTTATGGATATATTGGTTAGCATTTCATAAGCTATTCATGGGACATTTGAAAAAAAATATGAAATATTGGTCTGAACCTGCCTCCAAATGACCTTAATTCTTCTGGCATTTGCAAGAGAATTGGCACTTTCGTCAAAGTGCCATCGCTTTTGTCAGGCATGTCTATCTGTATCGTGTCCATGGTCATGTGCGATTTCTGATTTCGAG
This sequence comes from Ommatoiulus sabulosus, assembly GCA_034697705.1. Lineage (NCBI taxonomy): Eukaryota > Metazoa > Arthropoda > Diplopoda > Julida > Julidae > Ommatoiulus > Ommatoiulus sabulosus. Next base: position 8,319 of record JAQGAO010005163.1, read on the forward strand.
TAAGAGATCTGTTGTCGATCAAGAACTCTAAATTCCCCTCTTCCATTTGCTGAACAAGCACACTAGTACCACCATCCATTTTGTTGAAAAATGTTTGACAGAAATATACTGTAGGAATACTTTAGTTTGGAAACCTATAAAATTAATGAAACAGTACAAGATATAAGAAAAGCTGCCAAATTTATTTTAAGAAATTTTATTGCAGGTACAAGGGTCGATTTCGACATTTGCAGTGGCAGTATAACGTTAAAATAGTGAGAAAAGTAGCCACTCTCAAGACCCAATGTGTTCCAGTACGTTTTTGAGAGCTGTAATCATGTGGTACATCACTAGAGGAACCAAAGTTTCAAAATATAAAGACGAGCTACAGTGTATGAGTTCTGATTGAGGCCGCCATTTTGAAATGCATGGTTGGGTTGGAGTCTGGTGTCGAGATTCCTTCAAACAAGCGGGCTATTTGGAACAAACACACAATCTCTAACACGTGAAATATCGAATAAATATACTAACCTCATAAGCAAACCTGAACTTTGCAAATCTAATGCGAGAATTATTACCAAACTTTGTATTTTCTTCTCTTTTATGGTCATAAAAACTGAAAACGAAGTTAACGAACAAAGCACCGGAAATGAAGACGAACGGATATAGAATGAAGCGCTATTGCGGTACGAGAGTATTATCCAACCTAGTACAGGGTTCCCAAGAATTTTCGTTTTAAACTTCCCTGACTTTTCCAGGATTTAAAAAAATTTCCTTGACAAATGACAATGTTATCCACGATTTTGAGAAATTTGCTAATGACAAATTTGAATAATTTTCAAAATTAACATAGACTTTTAAAAAATTAAAACAATTAGCAAGAACAAATTTTGAAAGTTTGACAATTTCGTATTCAGAAAACGTGGAAAATATTGCAAATCTGAACTCTGAAAACGTGGAATATTTTGAAAATTTGTACTGAGAACATTTAAAAAGTTTGCAAATGAGCCGATCTAACCACGTAGAACCATTAATTTTGGATCGTGACAACCTGACTACGTTAAATTTACCTGACGTAGGGCCTACTAGTACGTTTTTCAAATAAGTCATTCGATCTTCCCTGACTTTTCCAGGTCTGGATGTACCCATTAATATTGCAGGTGAAAATAACGAATTATCCTAACTACGCAGTTTAAGAACTTTTTCCCAAATGGCGAAGCAGCTGATGTTATTTGAATTGATCACAAATATATCCAAATTATAAATAAGATCCTTCCAATACAAATCATACACAGTATGAATCAATTAACAGCTATGAAATTGGTAGCTGATGATCTGAAGAAGTTTTTATAGATGTGGTACAGTACATGTAGATTGCTTCCAGTTGTTTTTTCCATCAAAACCAGGACAATCGCTTGAAAGGCTTGACATAATTGCAGCTTTGAGCAAATGCTCAGTAATTATACAAATCATAAGTACACTTGGCTATAAACAGCTCAGTATGCAGCTGTTTTATTTGAGAAAAAAAGTTGAGGAATCAACGCAACAACTGATCATTAATTTCAACTTATTTTAAAAGTCAACATATTAGAGTTGATTAATATATAATTTATTTAATGCAAAAATCAGTTTAGAAATATAAACAGAAACTGATATCCAGGTCAATTAAACTTTAATTTGTGCATTCAATACGAGAACAATGCAAAATTTACTAAAAAAGCACTCTAATACAGTCACTGTCATTCGCTGTTCATTACAATGTATTTGAATGCAAAATTCAAGTTAAATTGCATTCGGGAAGAAAGAAAAAGTCAAATATTACATAATGCACTCTTTAAGACAACTGCTTTGCTTTATGGTATAAAGAATCGACTACTTTGCCCATGTTCTGAATGGTTTCTAGGGCAGATTCGTAAGTTTTATCAACGGTGACATCTTCAAAAACGATCAACACGCCCTCGCCTTGATCCAAAATGCCTGAAAATGGTAAAATCAATAACACTTAACATTGAAAGATAATCTTAAATGCAAATCACATTGCAGTACATATATTTTTATGCACAACACACTATGAATTTCAAATATTAGGATTTTTTTCAAATTAATTGATAGCTATTCAGCAACTAACCATTAAATTTCTTATCCAGAATCATTTGTGATAGCTTCTTCTCAACTTGATCCTAGAACACATAAGAAATTAATGAAATCTCCAAGCTTCTTCAAAGGTGAAATACAATGTACCCTTCACCAAAATATTTGAATTAAATTCTCACCATTGGTAGTTTTATGCTCGTTGCAATATGCTCGACCTTTGCAAAACGATTTAAAATTAGTACAACGTTGAAGAAACCAAAACTAATGCAGCTCAATTCAAATTACCTGTACTCGAGAATAAGGTTCAATAATTCTGCACAAATTCTGTTCCAGCATGTTATCATACAAGGTGTCCAAATGAGCTCGAATAATTGGATCTTCCAGAAGTTCTTTCTTGTAATCTTTGAGAGTCTAAACAAACAAACGACCATGGTAAAGTATAATCCAGTCAATGCTTTAACATCTTAAATTTATTAAAGAATGCCAAGCTTACTTGTTGAAATTCAGCTAAAGATCTCTTACTACTGGCTTGAGCTATACTTTTCATGGCATCTATTTCCGGGCCAGCATAACGAAGTGCCAACTTCCCACTTATGATTGAATGCACATCTTCTGGCCTTTAAAATATGAAAATTCGGGTCTATTATTGGAAGGTCTTTTCAAACAAGAAAACTGCGATCAAAAAGATAACTTACACATTTAGCATTATTTTTGACAAAAGCATGTATTTCAAGGTAACAAGAGCCTTCGGACTATCGATAAAATCATAACCCTCGAACGCCTCATAAAAATAGGAATATGCAGTCTTAAAATCCCTTTCATCCGCAGCGTGGAGAATTCCTACAACAAAGAAAGCAAATCGTACATAAGCAGCCTTCAAACTAGCATTAATAACTGCATTTCTTTAAAGCACTTAGAAATTTATGAATACCAGATTGAAGATCTAGAGATGCCTGTAATTTAGGGGTACAGTAAATTGAATTGGCCGTAGTCCTAGCAGATGTTAAGGCAACCCTGATTAAGTAATAAAATTGGTCATATAAGCAAAATGCAACAGACACTAAACTAGATAGTATAAGTATCTTAAGTACAATACATACCTTGCTTTTGGCAGATTACTGAGTGCATGGTAGGTTTTGCTTTCTAGCAAAAGTACCTCAACTAAAAGATTCTTATCCAGGTGCTTTAATTCCCCGAGTAAACCAGTGCCTTAAAGGTGACAAAATAATGCATTAGTTATTTTTGTCCAAAAATTTAAGCTAACTGGTTTTGGTGGCAGGATTTCATTTATTAAAAAAACTTCTAACCTAATTGCAATGCTTCTGTATATTTCTGAGTGTCATGATACAGCGCAACTAATCGAGCCTGAAATGAACAATCCAGTAAAATTTAGCAACAATTCACATGAACGATCATATAGATAAAGCATAGGTCTGCCACTTTACCTCCAAAGACTGTTGTAAAAATGTCCTCTTTTCTTGTTTGGCCCAGTCAATGCATTCTTTACACAAATCCACCTGAAGAAAGAAGAAAATTGCACGTCAAACTTACATGACAGAATTTATGCCGACAGTAAAGGCAAGAGAAATTATATTATAAATTATACAATCAAAACCTAGCATGACATGAAGCAGTTTTAATAGCATATCTTAACAACAAAGTATGTTTGTAAAATGAATATTTTTTAATGTCTGTATATGTGTTGAAATTACATAATGATTATTCAGTATATGAAGAATTACCTCAAATCCAGTACCAGCCTCCATGTCCAGAAAAAGATCCACAAGGGCACGAACCAGTTTTGCAGCTTTGGCTTTACTGACAAGGCCCAGAAATGGTCGAGTGTTACGTATAAGCTGACACAACTCTAGAAACACAAGTTAGCATTATGAAATAAATATAGCTGGTATTCCTTTGTTATTATTATGTTGAATAAGAAAACAGTACCTTCAGCTTTGCCAGTTTTGCTTAATAACTGACCAAGCTCCAAGATGCTCTGTTCTTTGACCCGAATGAGTTCCTCAGTTTCGGCTTCATTTTCAGAGGTGTGCACTGCAATATGTACAGAAACGCAGGCTAAATAATAGAAATACTCTACAGTGTTCAAGCAATTATCTTTACAGATTCTTTCTACTAAATACAGGAATACAAAAAAGTCTAACTTTTTACTTTAATAATCCGATGGCATTTTTCTTCATGCATGCTCTTACTGAAGCTAATCATTTGATGTCAAAATACAGTTTGCGCTTTAATATTATGTGCATATTTTATTGTAAAAATATTTGAACAGCTTTGCACAACACCCACAGCAGATACATTTGCAAAGGATCATAGGGACAGCAAACGATTGCTTAATATGTATGATTCAGCAAAGTGACTCAGCTAGTCAAAAGAAACTATGACTATATGCATACAATTTTTTACAGATTTGGCTTGCTTATTAATTAAGCATGGTCGCGCCCTGGTAGAATAGTGATTGTGATGCGAACAAATAGTAAGAACGAAAGCAAGAGACATTCGTCAAAAAAGTTTAATTTTCAGCAAACCAGATGAGAACTGAATATATTCAGACTATTGGTGTTGATAGTGTTAATTCCTTCATTTGTTTAGTTATTGTTTTAAAATAAGATCAGAATCTCCATTTCACAAGTCTTAACAAAATATTACTGTACATGAAATCAAAATGTAAATGTTTGTACAGAAAATATTGGGCCCCGGCCTTGTATGACGTCACATGTCAATGCTCTATAGTAAGTCTAGTGCAATTTTTATTACTTGCAAGACGGATAGTGAGCGATTATGCAGAGAGAAACATTTAACTGATAAATTACATTGCACCAAACTATCCCCAACATCAATTGTTGTCGCTAACAACAGTTCAAAACAGAAATTTGACATTTCACTACGAAACATGATTCAGCCAAATCGAACAAATAGACTCTCCCACGCTATGCTAAAACGGCTTCCAATGATTATTTGTATTGTTTTAAGGATATTAGGCGAAAGCAAGACAGTAATCCTTTTAAAGACTAATTATTTAAATGACATACTCACCTATTTTACTAAAAATTTCCACGGCCGCTGGTTTATCAGTATTTGCCAACACTTGGGCTCTTTCGAACATAACAGCGGCAGCCATTTTGAAATCAACTTTAAGAAATTTGACGTTGGCGCTGGCAGATGGCAGCACTGTTCCACGTTGCGTCACCAGCGTTTATGTCAGCCGGTGTAATGATAAAATCGTTCCTCGATAATAACATATCACATTACCGATGTCGCACCATTCATGATCCGTTTCGGGGGTCTGAACATGCGCAGATTGCTACTCGGCAGATTAATCTTTGGTCATTAGACCAAAGAAAAACCGCAAATGGCAAATCGCAAATCACATTTGTGCAAATATTCTGAAACCACAAATGCGATTTGTCGAAATGGAGTAAAAACACTGAAAAAAAACATACTGAGAAAACCAGGGTGGCAAAGAAATCCTCAATGTCCTTAGCGTGCGTGTCCACTAGAGAAAACTCGTGCAACAAAGTTGCAGGAAAGGAAGCCCGAAAGGGAGTCAGTGGCGCTTGCACAGTTCCGACGCTGTG
>JAQGAO010005164.1:0-13986 GCA_034697705.1 Ommatoiulus sabulosus
GCGTTAATGGTCGCCATTTTGAGCAATTGTTGTGAGCTATTGTCATTGGTGTGTCAAATCTATTGTCAGACAAATCACCTGCAATAAATGATGTTTTTTATGTTAAGGAGTGATTTGCGCCCCCCTGTTCATTAGTACTTTTTACTCCACATATCACCAGCTACCTATCCTGTCATTTTGGCCAAACCATATCGGTTCACCCTGTATGTATCTTAAAACGAAACTGATTTACGTGTATTTTCAATGTAGTTTGGTCTGATGGGAGTAATTTAAACAAAAATTGAATTTCCAGCGAATGCTACATAGATGTTTACTACCAACACAGTCGCCTATTGACTAACCCAAATACAGAAAGTGACAGGCCAATGTTTCGGAAATCGACGCACGATCAACGCATCCGTGTTTTTACTTTTTAATTAATGCATTTATAACACTACAATGACACTCGAGAATCCCCATCCCGGAATAGATAAGTTATTTGTTGAATAAAATAGGTGAATAGGAAGTATCTGGATAAAGCCGAGCTTCGCATGAGTACACCTAAGCGTCATAGCGTCACATGATTTTTTTTTATTTCAATCGGAATCAACGCGACAGACTTCCCGAAGTAATTTTGTCTGTTATTTGCAGTAAAATCTGCAGAAACTGGATTTCGACGCTCGATAGCGATGATTTTCAATGAAGACAACAATCGAACTTCCAGAGAAGGAATTGGATTCTGCAAGAAGATTAATGATGCCGGATGGATCGAATGAGTTTGTGAAAGAAAATGTGAAAAAGGCGATGAAATTAATGGAAAATGTGCGTCTTACAAACACTTACATCGCTGATACTACAAGTGCTCTGGATTTTCTCTATACTCGAAATACACACGTGTGCAAATGAAAAAGGTTAGCCACACACTTTTTTCTGATAAATATATTGATTATTTAATAAATGAATAATGCGCTGTATTACTCTCAGTTCGAAACGTGAATTCGTGTAAAAATCCTTAGCAGTGCGAAAATCTAGATCAAATCCATATGATACAAATGCGTAAATCACTTTACTAATGAAAGTCGAGAGTTTTCTAAAAAAGTACCATGTCATTAAAACGTATCTCTTCAGGAGATCTTCAGCTAAATTAAGTCAATAGTGAAATCGTTGAAAACAAATATAGAAAAGCTACTTTCAAATAATTCTTATTTAGATTATATACTGTACGTGTACATGTATACAGTTCTTTTAACTTGTATTGTCAATGGTATATTGTAAATGTTTCTCATGCTTTAAAAGGAACTATTCTGATCAATCGGTGCGTGCTTTGAAGAATTTATCGTATTAAAAACAAAATAAACCGAACGTGTATTCTGAAACGAAACCAGAATAAAATGCACTTATTTCAACGGAAAACGCAAGACGCACACGAATTTTAATCGCATTACAGCATTAAAGCAGGTAATGGATGAATAAAAGCAATATGGAACTTTAGATGTTAAATATACAGCATCAGCACAGTTCTACCAACTCTGATATTCTGGCAACAACCCAGCAGCTATACATGTACATGTAACCATGCCGGCCAAGTCAATGCAAGCTCTTGGAAAAAGTTCTGCAATAACGTTGCTCCAGAACGTGCATAATTGATGCTATAATTCCTTACTGATTTCTTATTTAGTATTTCTGAAATGCTCCGAGGATAGCGTGACTCTAAGCGTGGTCACAACTCAGCCCTTTTATGGCAGAATTTACGCCCCGTCTTCATCATCCCCGTCTTCCTCACCAACTTTATGTGAAGTTTTCGGCAAGGGTGGCACGGAATTCTCCTTGACTTTGGATTACTCGAATTCCCAGTGCGGAGTTCATCAAGAGGTAAGCCGTTCGCATTGCCTGCCTTCTTTAACAAATTGCCATTCCATAATAACGGCAGATTGCATGCCTCGTGCTCTGTATAATGATGAAATTGAGACCAACAATGGATACCAGCGCCTTATGCCATTATATATAGGAACCAGATGTGTTCGTCGCAGTTGCAGTGATTCAACATCATCCTCTCGTTCAACAATACGGAGATCGAGCACTGCGGCTGGTTTGCGACTTGAGAGTCAAGAATTTCACAGTATCCAACGCCTATAACATGGCAGTGGCAGAGTACGAACATCTGTTATTGCGTAATGAACTTGATTAAGCAAACGATCAAATTAAATGCAGCCTCGCCACTAATTACTATTGTATACGCACTTTTATTGTAGTCACATCCACGGTGCTGGCATTGTGAATTCATCGGCTCCTTCACCAGGAATTCGCATGAGGATTTTGGACAAAAGAGGACGCGATGTCACGGACACCAAACTGGGCCAAGATCTTCTCATCAGAGTGGAATTAGACGAAAACAGTAAGATAACCCTTTCTCCGCTAGCTGCCATCAGTTATTCTGATTAGTGTCATTATACAAACGCAATCCATCTTAATTGAAACTTAAGGGAATAGGGAAGTGTACATAAATTATGCACTGCTCCCACAGCTCTAATTCCTCCCCCTAACGGCCATCTCTTCCTAGCAAAAAGCCACTTTTCTTGAACTAATTTCATATCGATCGCATGACCACAGGATATAGTCTAGGAAAAGTCTTGTAAAACCATGCCTAAAGAAATTAATCATCATCTTGACGTACAGTGTATGTCAGTACATATTTCAATGTTTGCCTACAGTATCTCGTTGTCCCATCTATCCCACTCCTGGATACCTAAAGCTACTATTAAAGTTGATAACTTAACTTAAAGACTTATGTGTACAAATAAATGTTTTTAAATAAATAATACACCGGCATATGAGCATTGCATATTATACCATAATGACTACTTTTCCAAGATAACGAACAGTATTCTGCAAAAAAAGTCCATCAAATGGACTTTAACAAGTCCAACAAACAGAATGTTTTAAAAAGTAAAAAACATTTGTTCAAGAATCAACCTGTTTGTAAAAGGCAACAAAGACGGTCGCCAAGCACTCAAATAAATGTAAGATGCTGAACTACGAATGTACTGCTGATACGTGTCTTTGTAGGTATATTTGGCTTGGCTCCAAGGGGTCTTATCGCCAGTAGTGGCCACAGCAGCGAACATATCGAGCTTTTGGATGGAAATGGGTAAGTGCTTGACCTAGGCGTGTACTGTATAAAACGAAATGGAAAATACATTTACGTTGGATCAAAAGCTCTGGTCTTTCCGTTTTAACAGATGTCCGACCGATAACTTGATTTTTGCTGGATTAAATGCGCTGGAAGACTCGAAGGACTTACAAGGACAATTCCAAGCATTTAAGTTTTCGGATGACGTCATCGTGCGCTTCCACCTGAACGTTCAATTTTGCGTCAAAGCATGCCCCATTGTGAGAAAGGCCATTTTATCTTATGATTTCTAAGATGAGCGTGCGTGTCTCGGAGGGCTGAATGGCACTATAGGGATTCACTTAATCCCGTTTATTGGATATGAGAGAAGTGTTTCTGTCAGCTGGAGGCACTTCATTCATTCCAAAATAATGTAATGGTCAAGGGAATAAAGGAAATTTGATTCAACTGTACCCCACTGACTTGGCTGACTTTCCATGGCCATGCCATCCGACGGCGGTCGAAGACAGGTTTCAGAATTCTGCAGATATAATGTACTTGCAAAGTCATTACAGTTTAAAGATGTTTTGATGTCATTATATATCTTTTTCTATAATATGTCTAAGATTATAATGAGTTAACTGCAAACCGCTGAAGTGCTGCTAGCAACGTTCATTCCATATGTTATAGTATAATTCGTATAGACTTTAAATTTGTTTTAAAAGTCTGCTGATGACAACGTTTCAAGTTTTATGCGTGGAAGATATGCTATAAAACCCCCCAAAAAATCAGAATAAGCCAGGCAAAATGACTTCCGATCAATATATCTGCATTACACACGTGCCTGATAAAATTAAGGTAACTTCCGTTATATCCATTTCAAGAAACAAAGTGTATGCATTTACAGTAACAATAAACATACAGCACTTTCTTGTACGTTATGGAAACTAGTAATATATGAGAAGCGTTATATTGTTACAGCAAATGCAATTACTTAGCTGCCTGAAATAGGTACCAGAAGTTACCACAATCATAAACTCAAGTTTCTAAAACAAATATTCTTATGCGTTAATTTTTTTATAACATTTTCTGAATTTTTATTGCATCTTTCATTCTTCCACATCACTTCGAGCGACTGTCCTCCTACATGGGCCGAAATTGATATCACGACTGTGAAACTGTTTCTTGCAAAATTATACAAAGTTTACATTTGCCATTCAGAAATAAGTGCGGCTCATCTTTCTTTGCTACGTTTGAACTCACACAATACACTTTCTACGTTCATTTCAGATAAGGTGCGATTTTACCAGCCACGGCAGACGCCTGCAGAAACGAAATAGTTGGGAATGGAACATGTCGTCAACAACACCATCGCTAACTGACCCCTTTCTTCCTCTGCAAAGAGAAATCATTGTAGACGGCGCCACGGTCACCCATCTGCCCTATCCTCCTCCATCGAGCACTGCCAACAGCAAAGGTACGTTGCAGACGGAACATTACGAAATGTGGTAAATCGTTGTAGCAAAGTGCTCCAACATTGATCTGCTTTCAGTCACCAGGGATGACGACGCCATTCTTTGCGTGACGAAAACGGTGCTGACGCTGATCATCGCTTCAGCGACCATTCTGCAACTTTGCATCCTGGTCACGTGCATTCTATGCATCTGGGTGTCCAGAAAGTACCAAAACAGGGACGATGAATCGGTCGCCAGCGATCACGAATTGATGAATCCAGAGGTGCGCGCCACCAGTGACACCATCTTTTATTCCGACGGCTTCCGGACCAGACTTTGATGCCGATATCCAAAAACCTGGTCGATGATCCAAAAGATCTTGGTCATCGGTTCGGGAAGTTGTTCGGCGGCGAGTCTTTGCCCATTAAGCACAATTTTACTCGTAGTTTTCAGAAATGTGATGGTATTTATTATCGCTCTCGCCTAAAGACTCAATTATTCTTTTATGGCATAGATAATCGACTCGGGCATTGGCTATCGTCGTCCATGGAGCGGGAATCTCACTATGATATATCGGTACATCCTGCTCACAGCGCGAGATAACCACAGTTTAGAAGTCAGGGCTGCTCAGCATTATAGGGAAAATATTGTAGGAGGAAGGGGAAAATCGGAAAGAGTTAATGGGCGTTGCTAAGGCAACTGGGCACAATTTGGCTTCATTTTCCCATTTTTTGTGTGTGTTAAGGTGAAAGATTAATCGTAGGGAGCTTTGCACTACCCCTAAAACTCCGAAGCGTTATTAAAGCAAGGATTCCATTTTAAATCACCGCATTCTGCTTCGCAAACTGCATGCATGCATGGTTTAATAAATCGTTAAATACTGTAAGTTATTTTAAAACCCCATCAAAAAGCATTATTGAACAGAGGGAAAATCAAGAGTAAGCAGTATTGATAAATCTGCATAAATAATTAAGTTGTGACTTCGACGTGGAGTATAAAGAATATTATCGATAAATAATTATTATATGTACACGTAAATGATACAGTTTATACATTCAACTAATGTAAGTTCTTTCTACGGGTGGCACCGCGAGTGAGGCATAAGTATACCGGTAGTATGTTTTAATTTCAAACAAAGTGCAGTGTAGTTTAATCGGAACTCATGCATGACTAAAGTGCCTTAATTGCAAAAATTGGTATGATATGTTTCGAGGTCGGGGCAATTTGTAACGTCGAAATGGTCGGATTGCGGCAGAAATTGTTAAGGAAGAAGGAGGGAGGAAGATCAAATTACCCCAGAAATAAATATTTCAACAAAATTCTAATTCTTAATAATGTTTAAAAATAAAGTGGCCATGAAGGTTAAACTAGCTTTTGAAAAAAAAAATTGAACAAGGAGAATTATTAATAGTAATTGTTCCTAATTAAATTATGTAATCACCGAAGCAAACATAGACATTTTGTTTAACGTAGTTAAACCGTTATTTTTTATAATAAATAAAATGTTAGGCAATAAAAGAAACTCGCTGAATGGTCTTCCGTACGAATGTACTTCATCCAAAGAAGATACTTTGCATGTATTCTTCAGTACAATAATGCATGATTATAACACGACGAGTTTGCTGTAAAAGCTGCAAATTTGAACACGTTTGAATTGAAAATCTTTAAATAAACTATGGCAAATTCAGAATCCAATTTAATTGTAAATTTTGTAGACAGAGGACAACATTTGAATTTTCTGAAAGTTGTCATGCGCTTCAATGCATTCCTTTTATTCATTTAGCAGGGTCTAATTATCATAAAATATAATTTTGCAATAAAGACAGGACAACATTTGAATTTTCTGAAAGTGTCGATGTGCTTTACAGCAGTCCTTACTTTGATGTTTAACTAGGCATATAGAATTATCATAAAATGAAGACATTGCTAAGATAAGCTGCTTCAAATACATGTAGTTTAATTTGCAGTTTATGAATTGCTTTGACGTGCCTATTATAATTAAATTTACATTTGCATGTCGCTATTTTGGTTTCTTGCTAATGATGTAAAAAATGTACATCAGAGCAGAAGCAGTCTGCCATACTTAACATGGAAAATGAAAAAAAATAGCAAATCTTGTAGGAATTGACAATATAGGCTTTTCAGGTTGGCTATAATTAGTAGACGTACATGAACAGAATATATAAATAAATGCTACTATAGATATATTATCTGCAGAAATTCATCACCATTCATCAATGGTAACCTACATGAATACTGTATAGCGGAACCTGAACAGTATACATGTATTAAAAGCTTGTAATTATAACAAAATCAGTAAAGTAAATGATAAATAAATGAATTTTATTTGCAGATCAGTTGCTTTAATTTCTGTATAGTGTGCATGAACAAATATTGTTTCAGTCTGAACGTCTACTCATACAAGGTGTATTCATCATTTCGTTTTTAATTTTTTTGTGAGGAAAAAATATATATGCAAAAATGGATTTCATTCGATAAAATGCATTCTGTATTGTAGTATACTATGAAATCCATTTGCGTATGCATACTTGTGCTTATAATTCATTTATGATTTTAATTCTTTCTAAAGCATATTTTCAAATTCTCGATGGGATTAAAATGACAATGACAGACGAATTTTAAAGCAATTTCAAAAGTAGCTTCAAGATATATCCAATATCAGCTAATCGACCTAAAAAGTAACATATACGTTAAGCTATGCATTCTGCCTTTGAATTTTGATAACATCCTTTGTCACAACTATGGTGCCTACCATAATCGAATAACGGAATTTAAGGAGATGGATCTTAATTCTCTGATATTCGCCGTATCCATTAGCGGCGCACTCCCCACTTCTGTGGGGAGTAAATCTTTAAAAAAAAAAAAAATTCTCTGATATTTCTTAGGACATCATCAAGGACATTTTATTTATATCGTTATCATTTATTTACTACTTGAACGAGCCTCTTGATGCATTATCCAAACCCCGAACAGAGCCATGTCAGACTAAAGCATATTTTCAAATTCTCGATGGGATTAAAATGACAATGACAGACGAATTTTAAAGCAATTTCAAAAGTAGTTTCAAGATATAATCCAATATCAGCTAATCGAACTAAAAAGTAACATATACGTTAAGCAATGCATTCTGCCTTTGAATTTGGATAACATCCTTCGTCACAACTATGGTGCCTACCATAATCGAATGATGGAATTTAAGGAGATGGATCTTAATTCTCTGATATTTCTTAAGACATAATCAAGGACATTTTATTTATATCGTTAGCATTTGTTTACTACTTGAACGAGCCTCTTGATGCATTATCCAAACCCCGAACAGGGCCATGTCAGACAAATGTACAGCAACGGTTAACCTCATATTTTCCTGTTTTCGAGGTCTGTCAATGTCAAATTAAAACCAGAAAAAAAGGTTCGTTTATTATGTAAACCATTTCCCCGTGCACGAACCGCATGGTTTCACGATGTTGTCCGCTAATACAGAAATTTAATAACGACCATGCAGCATGTCCGAACTGCGGTTGGCACCGAACGACTGATTTGCGCTATAAAAAAGCCCTCGCCTAACCTTGGTTGAAGTGGGGGTGAATTAATTAAGAGCCTATAAATTTGAAGGACTGACTTCGTGGCAAAATAAGCACACAGTGCGTGCACATTTTCGCGAAGATCACGCATTAAATCATTCTGCCAAAATCGAAATATTTAATGAGAAAGTGGACATGAGTGCCTGTCGTGATTAGCCTTCGCCTTGAGAGCTTCGGAATTAACTCGTGAGACAATTCCGGCAACCAATTACGTTTGGAAAAATAGAACATGGCGAGTTTTTTTTTTTTTAATATAATTCCGAGAATCCTGCATTCAAATATATGGCTGACCTCAACAACGATTTTCCGCCGAATTGGGGCAAATAAAATTCACGCACCATCACTATAAATAGTAGCGACAAAAGGTTGCATTTCAACAATCACGAAATCATTGTGCACGATAAGCCCGTTTTTGTTCCAAATAACTTAAATGAACATATTGAAGGCTAAATCTGATGACTTGGAATGGGGCCTGAGGGATGGGTAACATATCTGGCACGGAAACCAAGAGGGCCAAAAATGGTCGACTCAAGACTTTCATTCGTCACCAGATGGCGCTAAAGACCAGAAGCAGTGGAGCACATCTTAAATAAAAAAAAATTATAATTGTAATGACTTGTCAAGTTTTTCCCTACCAAATTCACCTTTTTCGATAATGGAAATGTTAGGCAACGTCATCTTTTACAATTTTTTTATGAAAATGAAATAAATGTATTAAAAATTTATTTCATTCGAAGACGTGTGGGTTGAAATACATGTACATTTTGTATCACCAAACATGTTTTGAAAAATATTAGCAATTTTGGATTGAAATTCATTGTAGAATCCATTTTGAGAAGCATATAAAAACGTATTTGCTCGGGTCTTTTTTTTACATTTTGAAACAAATTTGAACATTAAGTTTTAAATACATTCTGTAATGTGATTTTAAACATGCAAATGCATTTAATACAGTTAAAATATTCCATGTAACGTATGTTAATAACATAATTATAAATTAAATTTCAAAATTTTCGAAATGCGTTACTAGAATGCGGGGTATGGCATACTATGCAATTAGGTTTGATATTTCACAATCGTTCTAACAACTGAGATATGAGAAATTGAATGCATTAACATCTGTGATATTCAACGACATGTCTAAAATTGACAGTACCAATCTTCAATGTAGTACCCGTTGGTCTATGATTGATATAATTCAATTTCATCGTATTTAAATGAATCTACCACGTTTTTCATCTAGTTTCATTTTACGCCAAACACTTGTTTAAAATTTCTTCTACAGTAGCTTGGAAAAGCATGTCTATTTCTAAAACTGATCCAATGCTAGTTAGCATTTGTATGTGACCCTTAATTTTTCGAGCGTCACTTCGACAGTCTGATATATCGATTAATCAAGAAAAAAAGTTAATGGAGATGTTAAAAATTTGAGCGTTGCTAATTTTAATTACTGAGCAGGTATACGGTCAAGGGCGCTCTATATCACGAACGTTTATAAATGAGAGCATGTCTAAAACAACTATGCGAACATTTGTAAGTCTAATGATTAATAGGTATGTTGACAAATTGTGACGGCAGTTTATTTGAAATTTTAATGTATTCACAGTGGTGCGGACTTCTTACTTCAAGCCTCTGAGGAATATAGAACAGCTGCTTAAACACGTTTAGATCATTAAATATGATTTAACCAAAATCGGAGCCATTTAAAGTATCACGTGGGTTGATATACATGTACCTCCTATGGAGTGAGGCACAGATAGGACGAAGTTTTCAATTGTACTCGTTACTTTTCGGCACACGTTTAGATCTTGGCCTGATATGGACAGTAGGCCAATTTAATTTATGATTTAGAAAAAAATAAACACGCTGGACTTCATTTCACCCCACGTGGCGATTTTTAAATAACATGTCACTTGCTTGAAATTGACACGTTTTCGTTAAATCATACAAAATACTGTATGTTTTACAATACTATGAAGTTGAGGATCATTGCTGTGTTTCGACATGAAATGTTTTAGCGTGCAATTTGACACTTTTTAACCAAAAGGATTTAGCGTGCTGTAGTGCTGCAACAACAAACATGTAAAACGAATCTATCATTAACCTCTTACGGAAATTTTTAGAAAAATCGTGTGCATATTACACGGTAAAATTATCAATGTCAAAACACAGCAATTGTCCCTAACCTTATAGTATTCTAAAATGTACGAGATAGAATTTCATCAAAACCATGTCAACTAATGTGACATATTTCAGACACGTCGACATGTGGTTATTTTGTTTTTATATTTGTGTTGTGACGAGGTTGGAAAAAGCAAACATACCGTAAAACAAAATTTCATGTTGTACATTGTAACTGCACATGTTAAGAATGATGCTGTCACCAACAGATATCGAAAATGTATGCGGATAACTCGAATATTATCGAATCTTTCAAATTAACCCTAGAACTACCAGAAAATGTACTATGCATTTCTTACCACTGGGGTCCATATGGACCCCATCATTTAAAATATTAAAACTCCTTATTTTTAAAATAAATTTCTGAATATGTTGTTTGAGTTGCTAAACAACAACACATTTTTATTATTTTAAACATAATTTGGCCATTAATTTGAATAAAAGAAATTGGCAAACCAAAATTTACTGGTCACAGTCTATACAAACTAAGGTTCAAATTAATGATCAATGCAAACAAATTTGTTACATGTCCCGAAGATGTCCTGTCATTTCATATCCACTTTTCTAGGACAAATATGACAAAGATATTGAACATGTTATGAAAAACAACTATTGACTATCTATTTGTTTTACATTAGACAGAATGAAAATGCAATATCGGATCAGCATTGTCAAAGTCACCATTGACATGTTTGTGTCCCAGTATCATGTACGGTTTTTGGTAAGAGAATTAAGATTTACATCTGGCTAACCATTTTCTTCTTTCTTTGGGAAATAAAGATGCTACTGTAATACTGCATCATCAGTGAATGAAAACAACGTGGAACCTTTATTTTCATAGGAGTTTTTAGTTCTAAAGATTTTTTTTACAGAGTCAGCTTCTTTTCTTTGAGTGTTTTTTTTTTAAAATCCACCCATGTAAAAAATTTTTCACAAGTAGCATTTCTTCCACTATTTTCAAGTCCTTGAATCATACTGCGGTCCATATGGACCCCATGGTAGTTCTAGGGTTAAATTATGCAAACCAATCAGCTGATCTTAACTGTCTATTTATTAGATAGGGGAAATTTCGAATGCCAAATAACATGCATCTTGTGATCTATATGGCGCTTACATACGCTCAGATTTGCAAATTTAGCGTTGTTAAAGATCAGCTTCATCTGTGGCGCAGTTTCTCAACTAGAATTCAAATTCTAAATCTTGTTTAGGTGCAGATTTATAGGTTTAATGCAACTCTTCACGATTATTAAAAGCGCCAGCAAGTCAGAAAGGTATAATTAAACACGACGAAAGAGGCATCAAATGGACAGGAGACCAGAGTCCACGAGGGAAATGATACAACAAGGGCAAGTAGAGGAGAAGTTTGTCACTCTCACCATGACGAAATTGTCCTAATTAAGAAGAGCCCAAATTATAGAGGGTTCCAAGTAAAGAGGTTTGCTTACACTATGATGAATTTGCAGACCCCACCCAACTACATGTATGTTAAGGAAGTTGTCGTCCCCGCATGAGTTTGCACATAAACCATGGTACATGTACCAGAAGAAAGGGAAATTTGGGGAAAATGGTATTTTTTTTTACTGCTGTAATCGTTTTCTTCAACCTCTACAACATCGCTCGGCGTTTAAACAATAGTTAATGGAGAGACCGTAAACGAACCCCTACTAATACAGTACACGACATCTTATTTCCTCGTGTTTCCAAGGCTTGCCTATCCATATTTGGTTTAGGCTCATGGTCATTATCATTTATTATTCAATTTACCGCCGATTTCCATATCATATTTTTTTATTCTTTTTCCTCTCCAGTTTTCGCGGTTGTTTTTTTCGCCCTCTCGCGAGATATTTCGAAATTCAATTTTTTTTTTCATTTTCCTGATTGAAATATGCCATAACCCTAACCTTTTGCTTTGTTTTCATATCAGCTGTCACACAGACGGCGCACATTAGCTCAACACGCGAAAAGTGCTACTTTTTTGCTTTTAAAAATTCAGGATCGGCTCGCCCTTCTTCCTTCGGAATCCAATAATGTTTTATCCGCGTTTAGGTCCATAAAACACAATTTCATTACCACGCAATGCGTGCGGGAAATAGTAGGTTTATCTTTCATTTTCATCCCTGACGCAGGCCCCTTTCACGCTTTACACAAGATTAAGCGTTTAGACACGTATTTGGTTTTAGATTAATTATGATCGTGCATGTTGCAGAAATCCTTTCGGAAACACGTACGCATATGCTTGATAGGAAACTAGGCTACGCCAGAGGGAGCCACTGAATAGCGAGCCTTTCACTTTCCATGCTAGTCACATTTTCAAAACGTGTTGTGCGATTGTCAGAATGCCGGATCGCCCTTGGATTTTCTTTAAGTCTCCCTTTGTTTAGTTTTATGGTAAAACACATATGTCTTCCCATTAAATTCATATATCCTTATAATTTAAAAAAAAATAGGATTAATGCATATCGAACGCATTTGATTGGACCAAGTAAGCAATTAAATCTCTCATGGCCATCTTGACAGGGGTCTACATTTAAAAATAAGAAATAAAAATGTTCTACGCTATCTATTTGTTCATTCTTATTGATGAGTGAGTCATTCAACCCGTACAATTAAGTAACTTATGTATTACAAACGCGCCATCTACCAGCCAATGTCCCAATTTAACAGCATACGGATTCCAATATGCAAATCCAATGTCATTTTCTGATTTTATTTTTCTTCCTTAATATTTCTGTCCTAAAACTGCAGTTTTAGGACAGACATGGCTTTCCCGATTATCCGACGGTTAAACATAACACATTACTTAAGTACATGTATTCAAAAATGAACATCAGGTTAAATATAGAAATAAATGTTTTGTAGTGTGGCAGCATGAACTGTTCAATTTCTCGTTCCCAAAGTGAATTGCAGGAAGGATGCAATTGTCATTGGACAAGATAATCAATCAAAACTGAACAATCAAATCATCGATTTACTGCATGAGCTAGTATTGCCATGCTCATCGTTCAACTCTGATGAAATTGAGACCATGAATGGATAGCCTTATTAGCCTTAAAAGACGTCCACAAATGACGTCATATTTTAGGTGAAGGATAATGTATAGGCCATACTAGTTATGGAGGAGGGAGCGCCTAGATGTCTTGTGAAGCCACACAATGCATCGTAAATTGAACTTCTAAAGAGGTTTATTTAACATACATGCACCTCATGGCGAGTTTAAATTGCCGTAACCTGCACGAAAACATGCGATGATGCCGTTGAACGCGAAATTCTCGTGAATTTCGACGCTAAATGTATCAAATTGAGCAAACCGATGAAATAAATTGTGCAGCAGATGTAATTAACGGAAGTGCTTAATTGCTTTATCTATTTGAGTAGTCGATAATTGATTGTCTGCTGGTTCTAACTGTTGTCCATCTATCCTTGCCATTACAGGGTGATTGCTGCTGAAGTACACGTACGGAGTTAAAGGGGAACAATAAATGCAACTTCACACCCGCAACTGACTTTAGGTGGCGCTTCTAGCTCAAGAATTGAGTGCATTACAGTTTCTCGAGTGATCAAAACGATATTAAATACAGTAGAACGCAAAACTTCCCCCCCCCAAAAAAAAATAAATAAAATAAAATAAAAAAATAAATAAATACATTGTAGAATTAGCGAA
>JAQGAO010005165.1:0-13985 GCA_034697705.1 Ommatoiulus sabulosus
TTTCAGAAATACTTACTCTCAATACGATGTTGGGCATGATGATAACATCATCCACAGAACCATTGGACAACTCAGGAGCAAATTCAAATTTAGGAACCACCTTGTATTCAACCTCTTTATTGTCAAAGAAGGTGATATTTTTCCTGTGCATCGTGACACTATCACGAAGAATAAAGTTCTTTAAACTAATGATTACTGGTTTTAATTAAACAAAAGGTCAATTCCACAAATTATACTGTTATTTCCAGGGTAATTGCATTTAAATTAGACCTTTTGTCATGTTGTTTACTTGTTCTCCATTATCAAGATGTAGGTTAGTGTTGAGAATTAAAATGCCAGACGTGATTAATCACTATTAATTGGGTATTTTAAGACAGCATACCTCAAATATCCTAAAAATGGAAACATCTTGGAAGAATCCAATTACAAAGTTGAATAAAAAGTTATTTTTTACCAAACCATCGTACGAACCAAGAACGTGATGGGTGATGTCACATGTGATAGGTTTACTGGAATCCTCACATATTTACTTATACTGTGTAATTAGATTCTTCCAAGTTGTTGACATATTAATGGTATTCGAGATACCCTGACTTAAAACTCACTCGGTTACCAAAATATCGGTAGTGATAATAAACGCCTCGCCTTTTAATGCTGTTTAGTTACCTGAATACGTATGGACCTAGTTGTTGAACTTTTGGTTTTGCTTGACGTGACCATGTCGGGAAAAAATCCTGGCCATTGGTGTAGTTGAACACGTAAAAATTAGCATGCATGACTATTGGTGGGCTCTTCCAAAACTCGTAGATTGGAGAGTCTTCGGACAATACAAATCCCTGAAATAATAAATGCTGATATTGGTCTTTGAAAACTATCAATTTTAGAAAAGCCATATTTATAGAAAACAGTATACTGTATGATACGGTTATAACTGGGGTTTAAATGGTGCCATTTTACATTGGGCAATGGACCTTATGAAAAATTACGTATGGGGTCTACATCACGTGATCTTTTCATTGAATCGTCAACTAAACCAACGTGCCTCGATCGGCACTGCCGAGGCATGCATGCTGACGAAATCTGCATAAGTTTCACTGTTATTTTTGCTAGTTAGTTTTTTATGGCTTTTATATAACGTCTACCATACGTTAAAAACACATTAAATAATGCAGACTAAGCTCGAATGCAGAATAGTATTTACATGCACAGGTGTATGCTGCGATTCACTCATTACGAATTTAGTAAATTGAAACTATTACAAATATAAAGATGTGATAATTGATGGGCTTTTTTAAAGGAATCAACCTTATGAGAATCAATTGCATCTAGTGATTTTATCATAAGTACATTAATTTGAAATTATCAATCCAATATGTTTCAAATTCCTGTTGCAACTTCTTTGCAGGAGTGGATTGTGTGAGAAATCATATACATGTAAACGTCATAAGTGAGAGGTGTTTAAAATTTTGTGTCAAGATATTTCGAGCATTCACATAATGACTGATCGGTTTCCAACGATCGATTGTGATTTAAACTTTTTATGCAAAAACAATCGGTAATGGCAATAGAATTAACCATAAACCATATGCAATTTCATGAATGTTTTAGCCGGTTGCTCCAGTCTATAGTCATTTTAACAATGATAAACTATAGCGGTATTCGACAAAATGACGTCATATCGACCAGAAACTGGTGTCATTTTGACCAAAAATATAGGTCAAGTTGAGGAACATTTTGACGTTATTTTTTTGTCGTGTTATTGATAATGTATGACGTCCTTATAAATTTCTTAACTGAGGACATTTTTGGTCATCTTGCTACGTGGATAATGATTTATAATAAGGACTAAATCATGAAGTACGCATCGTGTATTAGGATACGTGTGAGGAGAAAAAATTTAAATTAATAAATTTGGTAAACTGGCAGTTTATTTAATAATGAACTATTTTCATTTCTGTTACTATGGTGTGTATTAAAAATGTAAAGATCTTCGGATAAATATTATTTTTATGGTTATTTTTTGTTTTAGTTCACTAAGTGTTCTAAAAGACAACAACAAAACACGAAATATAAATGTCATTATTGATTTAAAAATTAATTCTGAAAAAAAGAAAAAAACAGGCTTATGAATAATTTTTTTTTGAATTTGTTTACTTCACTAATGTCCTATTGCACTAGCCTATTTATAATAAGGATTAATTTAGGGTAATATTGTATTAAAACATGTGATCTTTATTCGAGCACAAATTAAACCTCCTTAAAATTAAAGAGCTTTTAAACTGATGGATGGAAGAATAGGCCATGTGGGTGTAAAAGACTGCTGGATCAAATTTGCATTTCTAAATTTCGAATTTTTGAATTTTAATTAAAATTTCCGTTATATCAGCCCTTGAAGATTTTCTTGTCAAAAAGCAAGCTTTTATCAACAATTTTCAAAAATTGCAATGCTGATTGATGGAATGAATTTTCAGAAATAGATCATGCAACGTGTTGAACGTGCTTCAACACGAAATGAGCAAGAAAATCAAGCACACTGATGAGTACGTAAAATATGTGATAGCTCTGATATTCTAGTGAAAATACGGGAATAAATGTATAATGATTTCATTGTTTTAAAATATATGTATTAAAATGTGTTTCTGCAGAGAATCTGTTTGATTTTAGTCTTACCCCTAAGATCGCATCTTCCAGAATGCCAGGCATAATCATCTTGAGAAGAGCTGCGATGCAACAGATGATGATGCTCGTAATTATACTAACAACAGAGCAAGTAGGACTGCAGCATTTGCAACACTTCATTATTGCTTCAGTATCTCTAAAAGCAAACTATTCTAGCTGAAAATTTAGACGCGCGCTGGGCAGGTTATTTTGCTACGAATATCAATGGCTAAACTTTGGGATGACTTTAGACGTTTTCTCGTTTCTAGGTGTTTGTTTTTCATGTTGTTTGCTGTCTGTCTTTTGTTTTTGGTTTCCATTGAAATGCCCACTGCACAACACAGTAAACGTCCTGAAAAAATACTAGAAAATGTAACCTGGTAACATCAATCCTAACGCTAACATGATACTGGGATGCCGATAATGATGTCATGCCGCCAAAGTAAAAATTTCTTATATAAAATTCTTTGTATTTAATGGAATGGCATAAAAATGTATGCTATTTGAAATGCCTGTTTGAAATTCATGTTCAAATACAGTACACGTGTCTCCTATAACAGAAAACAAACCCATTCTCACGCAAATACTCATACAGTAACCATGGAGTAGGAAACATCTCATGGTGAAAAATATCATTATACACTGTATTGTCAACAATATAGAATTGAATTGCAGTATAATATCGTAGGATAGTCTTGGACTTTGCAAACAGCTTTAGAATAGCCCAATTAAAGTTTAATTACTACAATGATTAAAGGCCCTTTGATATGCATAGTGCATATGAATGCATTGCTAAATATAATATTACTAGAAATTTACTGTTAATTACAATTTATTGACTATATGGACATATTAAGGGTATTATTTTTGAAAATTATGTATTTTCTGTTATTGAATTTAGCTTATAAACTTGAGTATATTTTGAAATCTGCGGTATTGAGGTGCATTGTTCCATTTATTGTAAAATGAAAATTTAATTAGTTAATAAGTGAATTTCATAGTTACTAACGAAATAAATTAATTATACCGATTATACCGATTTAAGTATTTAGCACCACCTTAAATTTAATCTTCTTGAAGTTTGCCTACCATCCTATTGGAACTTACATCGTTTAAATAAATTCTATTAAATTATGTTTTCTTTCTGGAAATCTTTCTAGCAAAAATACAGAGTGACCTCAGAATATAGGGGTAAACAAGGTCCTTAGGATAATACTCCTCAAATTGAATTAACCTATAATAATATATGGACAAAAAAATGTAATAATGTAAATAATCTCTAAACTATTTCCTTACAATGTATTTATACATCTCTATACATTTATCATTTTATGTAACCTTTATGCAATCATTACTGTAACTGCATTATATTTATGATTTTATAGGAGATGAGTCTCTCTAAAACGAAATAAACTGTTTCAACGTTTATAAACTCTTTGACACATATCTTTTGCGATTCATCACATTTATTGTAGATTGAGACAGCTTTTTTACACTAGTAAATACATTCATTTTGACAGTATTTTACGCGAAACAAAAGTCTTGCATAATGCGAAGATAGTTACGATAGTTACGAAGATAGTTACGAAGATAAGTTCAACATTTGCAAATTTTCTGTAGGGAACAAGGCATAGAAATATTAAGGTTAACAACAGGGTAGTGGGTACTCATAAACTGAAGCAGTAGAAAATTCATAGATGCAAAAGAACAGTATTAATTGGATTGAAAAGGTGATAATTTTGAATGAAATCCTTACCACCTACTTAAGTGCTATTTACGAAGTTAGACTTAATAACATTAATATACAGTAAATTGACTGTACATGTAAAAGTATTGTTTTATCTTGAAGTTTCATACATATAATTAAACCACAATGTACATTTTTTTCACAATATTCCAAAGCTGTACGCAGCAGGATATTTTTTAAAACACAGACTCCTGATTCTGATGAATCAGGTACATATACGTTTATTCGGTATACAACAATTTGGCACCGTGCTTTAGTGCAAAAGTATATTTTGTTTTTGCAAAAACTAACAGGACACATAAACTAGCATATGCTTCAGAAAAATGGATAGTACAATATCTAATTTCTTTATTCAAACAGCATAGCGAGTGAGTAGACACTAAAGAAAGGGATTTTGAGCCAACTATTAATGGGCCAGATAAAACAGCCTGTTAAAGCAGACTATCCACGAAATATTTTAAGGATTAAAATAAAATTTCGCAAGTATACATAATACATGTACAGGTATATTGATAAGGCTGCCTACATTCCTTTATTCTGGACGAATTCTTCCCATTCCATGGATAATTATCGCAGATCATTGTCTCACAGATAATATACTGTTTAAAATAGTAGACCATCCGATATACAGTATGTAATAAAGATAAAACAACAGCAGCAGGAAAGTAAACACTGCATTTAGCTTATTAAGTTACACGAACATAATTTAAAATGAGCTTACAGTAGATAAATAAAATAACATTGGTTCTATACATCAGTTGAGTTGAATTACATATATTGTGCAAATATTTTTCTCACTGTCTTAATACGCGAACGTGTGGATAATGGGTCTACCCATTTTGGGTCCATCTCGTTTTTTGGTCGCCTGAAAAAGGAAATGCGATAGTTTACACTATTTTAGCGGCAAAAATATTGAAATCTTTTGGCACAATAACTGACGAGGGAGTATTCCCCTGAAGCTGGGTACGACGCCCCTACCACTTGGCCTTTATTTGCTGGCTGTAGGGTACTGAGTTGAATTGAATTGAACAATTGTACAGTTAATAGTTAACAGGTAACAGTTACCATATGATAGATATAACTATGGTAGATATTAAAACCCTAAGTTTCACAACAACCGAAGGGACCATGGTGCGCTAAGCGATTGTCATGGTCATTGGTCAAGATCTTTGTTCATTGGTAATGTTGATGATGGATTCGAACATTGTTCATGTGCTACTAATTTGAAAATTTGATGCATTATTTATATTGGCCAGATTTATTAGGTTGTCATATTTTTAGTTTTACCTAATCTACACGAAATTTTCATATCTTGTGGCCATGAAGCATAACCCATTTCCTGTAAATCTTATCTCATAACCATGTACACTTAACTTACCCTAAACATATGACGGATGGAACATGCGATTCCAGTGAAGCCTATAATTGCACCGAGTAACAGAGTTATCGCTGGAACGAGATTGATAACCATGCTAGGGCCATCAATGATCATCGATTTTATCATAGCAGTCATCGTTTCGTTGAGATCTAAGACCTTGGATATACAGTAGTTTAGAAAATCATATTAAATACGACAATTAAATCTCTAATGAAAAGTGTGAACAGCATTTCGTAATGTTGTAGTCCCAAGATGTTGAGACAAATTTACCTCACTTATCCATAGTATTGGCAGTATCACTGGCGGAAGATTGTTTGTGCGCCTTTAATAAAATAATTAAAATAATGTACTAAGCATTGATTTTGAATTAATCATAGTACCGTTTAATTTTGGAAGGCAGATTTGTTGAGGTAATTGTCCAAGAACATTCTCGAATGAATTCTACACGTATACTACCAATTACCAAAATTATGACATCATAAAAGTACTTACTTTATATGAGGTGTAGGCTCAATACCGATATTGAGTTGTAGGCTAGCCCGTATATTGAGCGGCAAACTAATGGTCTGAAATGAGATAGATTGCATCGAATGCTGTCAGCTGATTTGGTGGTGTATTGTTATTCTTTCCAAGACGAATATGCTTACAGTTTCCAGGTCCATGAAAAACTGATGCTTTTCAAAGTCAGGGGCAAGTCCTTGGATGAGTCTTTTAACTCTGAAATCGGTGTTGAGAAAGTGTGGTTGTGATAGCAAAATTGGGGTATCTGGAAAAAAAAACAAAAAAAAAAAAACAAGAGCGCCTATTTGATAACAGGTTGAAATGACCACAACGCCTACAACAATAGTTGCTAATTTACTTTAATACCAACCATTTTTGCACTGGCCCATGTTAAAAAGGCCTACTGCCCAACACTTATTTATGGTAGACTGACAAAAACATTCATATTCTAAGTTTGTGTTGGACAGCGTATCGGTGTCCAGAACGAAGCGATTTGCCTTGACTCCGTGGTGCTCCACTTGTTTTTCATAACGGAGTATTATTGATCTTAAAATGTCAACATTTTGAAAAAGTATCAGGAAAAGGTGATTTCCGAGACAACTATTGTCAACGATTGCCTCAAGCAAATGAGCAAAAATTGCTATTACTATTTTTAACCAGAACCTTGGAACATTGTCTTCACGTCGATATTTAGTCGATATGAAATAATTGACAGTTCTGAACATGTACTGTACATGCATACATTTTTTTCTTGATCTCACCTGCAAAATTTTCCAGTAAATATGAACAGTCTTTCACTTATGGGTATTCTGGGTGGGAAGATTGTTCCGTCTGCAATGCATACAATTTGAACGTTTGTAAGACTGGTATTTTGTTCGTGAAAATAGTTTTAGTGTCGACAGTGATAATATGTTGTCACCTGTGCCTCTGATCAAGTTGCATGGCGAATTCTTAGGCCAATAATCCAAAATTCTAATTATTAAAATATTCAAGAAGTCAATGATGTCGTGAACTAATTGTGTCTGAGTAATGAAAGTTTTGAAGGAAATTGTGATTTCAGAACTTATTTAATTGCCGAACATTAAATAGCTTACTTTCTGTTCTCATATTCTACAATCTTCCCGAAATCACTGGTTTTGTTTGCTCCAGTCTTCATCCGAATTGGACCAGTTTCTGAAACTCTTTTCTGAAATTTACCAATAAGAAAAAATGCGGTGTACTCAATAATTGTACAGTTTATGGTTTAATGCTGTCTATCCAGTTGAAACATATTCCAGCATGAAAATACAAGAGTACAATATTGGTCCAATTTTCATATGTATAAAAGATGGTTGTGCTGAGTCAACCCCCATTTTCAGTTAAATGATATACGGTTTAACGGTTGTAACACAAAATACCCATAAAAGTGTAACAATGTTATTCAAAATAAAACTACATTACATCATTAATTAAAAAATGTTGTCATAAAATTTCTTACAAATTAAAAATCTATAAGTCACGTTACTTAAAACGTTTGACTTCAATTTTTCCTAGTTTGCTTGTGGCGTTGTTGATTTTTTAACTGCAGGTTGCATCTCTGACGATCGAAATTTCAACTGAGAAAATTTGCTAAAACCTATTTTCATGCTTGAAGTTTCTGTTTTTATAGTTTTCCCAAGTTTAAATTGCAAAATTGATTATTTTGCAAACAAATTTTTAATAATGATCTGTCATTTCATCGGAAAATTGTTCCATATCAGGACTCTAGTTTTAATTGTACAAGTTGTATTTGCCAAAGGTTTTAAAACAAAACATTCCAATTACCGTCACCCTGAATAAGCCATCAGGTACTATCATCGTACCAGATAGCTTGTATATTTCGTCAATAAGAGGGTCCTGGTAGCCGTCCAAAATAAAACTGCTAACAGATTTGCTAACAAATGGTGCAACAGAGAAGTTGATATTTTTCAACACCGTAAGAATGGCGAGGATGTCGTCTTTTGCCATTTGACTTTGAACAACACCCTGAAAACGACAATGTTTTTAAGAACAGCTATATGGACACGGTATTTATCAATTGTCAATTAAAAACCTTACCCTTAATAGAACGTTTGGAAAGATTGCCACATCTTCCTCCGTGCCATTGGATAATTCAGGGATAAATACCAGTTCTTCTTGCTCGTAATATTCCACTTCATCTTTAGAAAAACTAATGTTCGTCTTGCGCAATAAGTGCCTGTAAGATAAAAGGATAAAATTTATCTTAAATAAGATAATTTATGAATAATTTACTAAATTGAAAACACAAAGTCCGTTTCTGGCATGTTTTGTTCGATTTTTTTTGCGTTTATCAATGTACATTCAACATCATTCTTTATAATAATTTAATGTTATTAGTATTTTATAAAAGAACATATTAAGTTCTTTCAAGATTATTACACCATCTTTCAGAGTTCCGTCATTATGCTTCATCAATCACATTGGATTTATAAGATGATCCTTATTGGGGCAACCATACCCGTCATTGTTCTCCAGAGTTCTAAATGATATGCAGTATTTACCTGTACACGTAAGGACCAAGTTGACCAACTTTAGGCTGCACTCCGATGTTCCATTTGGCAACATATTCTTCGTGATTGGTGTAGTTGAACACGTAAAATTTAGTGTATACATCGACAGGTGGTTCCACCCAAAAATCATACAGCATGGACGTTTTGGTGAGTACCACATTCTGAAATCAAAGAAGTTATAAGAACTATAATGTTAGACAGATAATTTTTATCTAGAAACTTGACACATGAGGCAAAACTGACTTAATTTCAATAAATAATTTATTTCATCGAGCCTATTTGCACCAAGAATTTTCAGAGACAATGGAGGTAAATCTTGCTGTCTTGAATACTTGGTGCAATGATTGGCAGCTAAATTTAAACGAACAAGGAGAAGTGTGTTGAGATGCATATTTC
The DNA here is from genome assembly GCA_034697705.1 of Ommatoiulus sabulosus. NCBI lineage: Eukaryota > Metazoa > Arthropoda > Diplopoda > Julida > Julidae > Ommatoiulus > Ommatoiulus sabulosus. The sequence continues at coordinate 9,230 of JAQGAO010005165.1, forward strand.
CCGTAAAAGGATTGCTCGTTCTTTTAAATACCATCTTGGTGATGTCCAACTTGCTTCCGTCAATACTATCAAATACCTGGGTGTTAATATTTCTAATAATCTTTCTTTGAACCACCATTTTACCAAGATTATTGGAGCAGCGAACCAACGCCTAAGATTTGTTCAACGCATATTTCGTACGTGCCCAAACAAAGTTGAATTGAATTGAATTTAAAATATTTGGTTTACTTCATGTATAGCACACTCAACACGTACGAATGATACGAAAATGTGTGGTTAAATGTTAGTTGCCTATAATTACAAACTATACCATGAACATCTAGTTTTTTTAGTGTTAGATGTCATGGGGAGAGGAGCTGAAGATAGTTAATTGATTCTAAATGTTTCAGCTTTTTTGCTGACATTTAGTGCAGTAATTGCTCCAGTGAAGCTAAATAATTTCTATAAACTATCAAACTGCAGGTTTTTTAATTGAAGTTGTTGTCAATAGTTTGTCCTATGTACTGTAAGTGCTAGCCTTATAAAGGCTTCATTTTATTATCATCAATAAAATAATTCTCTGCACTATTTGAGGACTAAGTTAAATCATAGTTGAACGTGGGATACATTGGGTTAAGCGACCCATTTTGCATCACAACACGTAAAGTTTGAAAAATAAATTAGCCCAGTTGGAATACTTGTACATGTGTAACATTCATAACGATTTTTTTTATTCGTGATAAACATTAAGAACGCCACCTGGTGCCTAAATCTGGCGAGCAATTATTCTACAAACCAATTTTTCTTAAAAACAATTTGGAAATAAAATGTTATAGTATTTGGCGTAGGTTAGACTAATCCTGCATAAAGCAGTTGTAGAAACTAAAGTTTTTACAATACTGTTTCTCATTTGTCTAGTATCATTTACACTATGTCAGAAAATCGCACTAAATATTTATTCTTAAACGTAGATCCGATCTGCAATGCAAAATAATCATAAATGAATTAATGAATAATTCTGGAGAATAGTTTAAATAATCATGTTAATTTTAAATAAAGGTTTCATTTTGAAGTTGAATCAAAAGAGGAAATTACAATTACGTTTCTTTTCTTTTTTTGTATTTGCATATAAACATTACTTGGTCAGTTATCATTTAAAACAGCTCCATCTATGTAAATAAATGAAATTGTTTTTTTCATCTTACCTTCATGAGTGTGTTTTCAACAAGGTTTGGCAAATAACCCTTGAGGGCATTTCCTATGAGGCAGATGAATATACTGGTAACTATTGATATAAGAGAACACGTAGGACTACAGTAAGCCATTATTTAAAAGTAAACCTTATCTTTGAAACAACAATGCTTCAATTAGCTTTTATTGGGTACCTAACCAGAAAATTTAGACCTAATACCCTAAACTTTTCAATGAAATGATGCAAAAGCTCCAAGGCTGCTGTCTCAACCTTTAGTCAATGCTTAGTTAATGGCTGGAATTTTCGGTTTTGTTGTTGTTACTGTTAATGCATGATGGTTGCCTACGAGAATATCCATGACACAAAAAAACGTTGAAATAATACTCGTAACTGGAAGTTTTCAGACCACTCTAGTTATTATGGCAAAAACTAATTTGATACTTGGAGAATTACTAGAACGATTATGTTTCCTAACATCCTAGTCGCATACTATAGTTGTTTCGAAAAGTGCGGTTTACTAGAGGCATGCTGTGTGGATTTTGTTTCCATTTTACAAATGTTTCGAAATTACTTCTTTGGAATTGTATAATGAATTTTGTTGACTATCTGAAAGTTAAAAAAAAATACTCGCTCTAGGACATTTAAGATTTTGCTATTACCATCAACTGTTCGAATAATACTTTAAAAATAAAATTTGAGCTAATGAACAAATGAAACGCTAATGAATAATCTATTAGATTTGTAGCAATGTCAAACCCAAAAGATTTTAACATTGTTTAATCCGAATGTACTTTTTCCGATAACCGATAAAATCAATAGGCCTATTTTGTAACAACTTCTAAAACTCACACAAACGGTTATCATTTGAATGTCAAAAGAAATGTTTATTGCGTTTATCAAAATATTCTAACCAAATATGAAGTTAGAGAGTGACAATGTCTCGTTAATGGAAGTTGCATTTCAAGTCCTCCGCGCCATCTACGACTATTCTGCGCAACTTCTGCAACATATATATTGACTAACAACTGTACTGTAACTGTAATACACGTTGTTGACGGATTATTGTTTCGAAATGACGTTATCAGCCAAATACCGTTAAAACTCGTTGAGATTTTACCCCTCCGCATTTAAGCTTTTGTGGCTCAAATCCTAGAAACGGTTCGTTTTATCGAAAATGGGTTCAACATCCCCCCCCCCCTTCAACCTAAAAGGGAGGTTCAACCTAAACCCTCCTTCTCTTTGCACACTCAAATTGCACTAATCAAATAATCGAGGTAAATAATTTCATTAAATAATTTGTAGCCTAGATCCGTCCCCCTGGACCCTGATACCCTTAACTTAAAAACCAACTTTCATGAAATTATATGGAAACTGGACACAAAAACCGAAAAACTGTTAAATAATGTTGTTGAACCTGGCATATCCCACACTGAAAAGAAATCCATTTGATAAGATTAAGAAAAATTAATGCCTTTCAAATGCATTTCAAAAAATATTTCAAATGCATTTCTTTTCAATGTGGAATTTGACGGTCATTACTGGCCTAGTCCGAGATAGAAACGAAATGTCAAGTCAAATTTTTTAGCGTAAAGAAAGTCGCCGATTTTTTTTAATATAAGTGTAGATTAGACTTAGAAATTTCTAAAACTTCGGACGAATTTTTTTGGCTAAATTGTTTGATAGAGGCGATGAAGGCTTGACTAACTTTATAGAGCAGCCAAATTAATTTCATTTTAGCATTTGTCTACTGTTATTATACTGTATACATTAAGTTAGATTCTTATCAAATGTATTACTTAAAATGTAATGAAAGAAATTAGAAATTATGGGAGAATATATTCAAAAAATGTAAAAATTCCTCAAATCAAGATATGATATCAAAATTTCCATTATTAACTAAACACATTGTCAATTCAAGTAAAACTTCTGAAGAATTTCAAATTGTAGATGTTTCTGTTATGTTCTAGTGGTCAAAAGTCCATTTGCTCTTTTTCAAGCATATCTTTTCAAGACTTCTGCCTTAAGTCCAGCCCTCTTCCTCCGCTGATGTGGCCAAACAGTCCATCGCCATTGATCAAGGCGCTTTTGGATATGTATTCGTCATCTGTAATGGCCACCACTGAGGATATTAAGTTTAGTTCTATGACACCAGTGATGTTACGCAATAGCCCAGTCACGTAGACGTCATCCAGCCAGAGAAACGGTACCTGAGCTATGACGCTGTGCAGGATGGGAACCACGAATCCGGGCATGAGGTAAGCACTGCCCGAGCAGTACAATGGGAAATTCTCTTCAGGATACTCCTCCTTACTGACGTACCATTTGGCGTTTACTCCTCGCATGGGTTCGGTCGAATACAGGATCTTGCAGTGAATGTGCCCTCTTTCGACTGTGTCTATGTTGTGTTTGGTCAGAAAACTCACGTAACGTACCACGTTGAATATGTTCAGGAAGATGTCATCATCTGTTTTGAGCACGTATGGCACGTGCTGACAGTGTCTGGTGACCCAAGTCAACGCCGATACTGCTTTGAAAGTCAGGTTGTGGTAGGTGTCGTAGTAGTCGGCCATAATGACGTCGTGGTAGCGAGAGCTCTCCAGCTTGACCGCTCTCTCCACTTCCGGGTCTTTAGAACGTCCCATTACGAATACCGTCACTGTGCCCAACTTTCGGGAAAGTTCGGAACTCCCGTATGATTGCCTAATCTGAGCCCTGTTTTTGAAGTTGGCTGGGGCCGAATGCACGTAGATAAGCAAGGTGGCGTTGGGGCGAATCTTGGTGCACACATCCGCTTCTTCCATCAGAAAGGGCATGGCGATGAGATACTTCACACTGCGCCACCTATGGCCCGACGTGTTCTCTTTTGAATTGGGAATGTTAGTCAGGTTGCTCGGAGGATTCGTAATGGATCGTTCAGTTCGTTCAATTCTTTGTTCATCAAGGTACAGTTTTGAAACTGTTAGATACATGCATGCTGCCGTTGACAGCACCATGATGCACGTTGTCACTAGCTTGGAGCATAGATGACATTTGCGGTGAATTCTCATGGTCCTGTTTAGAAAGAAAATCATTTTGACTATTTTAGCAATGAACATTCAACGAGGTCCATCAATAACTTAGTGAAGTTAGGTGAATTTCACAAAAATAAACTGCCTCTCCAAAATACCAGCGCTCTCTGTGACAGCTTGAGTACTAGCTCAACTAGCGTTTAAAGATGGACTTTGGCAATAAGCAATACAAATGAGGGACGAAGTCTTCAATTTTTCGCAAATACATTATACGTGTAGGCTACATGTACATTTATGTTCAACGTATCGACGTAATGCGTTTTCCTTAGGAGATAAGACAACATACAAATAATTAAACAACAATTTTGACATGCCTATGCGATATACAAATAATTCCACAATGACAATTAACAAGGCTGGCAAAAGTCGCACGGTATAATGTAATGTAAATGATGTCCTTGGCATTGTTTTGTATGGTGAACTAGGTACATGTGCTGTATGTAATGGCGAATTCGACTCACCCAAAAAGTGCACACCGGCGTGCACCGGGTGCACGTTTCTGCACCCGTTCCGTTCG
>JAQGAO010005166.1:0-13984 GCA_034697705.1 Ommatoiulus sabulosus
ATATGTAGTGATTACTTCCGAGTGGTAGCACTCTTGTAGAAAACATAATTAATAAAGATTAAGTATTTTCTGATTGCTTGACTAGTTCGTGATAAGCGCGGGGGGCAGTGTCGTTTCCGTTTCTGAAAAATATTGAAAATCATTAACATATACAATATAATGTAGCTTGGTGAGATATGATTGTTTTAAAAAAATAAGCCTGATTTTGTGTTAATGTTATTTTATCTGATGATAACTATCAAATTGCGTTCAGTGACAAATCCATACAATTTATTGACATGTTATTTTTTTTGTTTAATTTAGTCTATAAGTTACAAAAATGGACAACGGCGTCATCTGAGCCTTCTCAAATGATAACTGTTGTAAGGCAATGCTTTTTGAATAAGAGTGAATATGTTTCAAAATATATCTTTTGATTAAATTTCAAAAAATCGGGTGATAATTAAAGTAGTACCCGTATACTCAAAAGCTACCCGTCATATGCTTATCCTATATCATACCATAAAGTTAACATACATGTAGTTTATTAAAAAATGGTTCTGAGCTATAGGATGGTCAAAAGTCCGCTCACCTACCTCTTCTTTATAAACACACGATAGACTATGAAAAGCAACATTCCAATAATGATGCAGCTCAATATCAAGATAATAATTGGTGCCACACCTGCAATATTTTACAAAAATAAATGAGGTATATTTAGATTTTATTTCGATTTACCGTAAACAATCAAAGAGTGCTAAAAAGTGTAATTGCTTTATTTCATATTTTCTATAATTATTGTACATTACAGTTTACATTTACTATATCCTAAATCAATATGAAATCAAGTTGTTGTTCAGTATATAGTTATACTAATATTTTATTTGAGCGTTAAATTCCATAAGTGTTACTTTTAAATGAATCAAGTCATGCTACTTGCCTAGATGAATTCCACCTTGCTCACTTGTATCCTTAGTTTGATCTGCAATTATATTGTACTTAAATGAATATCATAATATTTTATCGGCGTTTTTTTTTATATTAGCTCATATATCACTTGCTAAAGTAAATTGAACTATTTTCACTTACATACTTTTTAGAACTGAATCAATATTTTATTTAACTTAACATATTAATACTCATTTTATGAAAATTTTATTTAAATTTTTTATACAAGCTATATAAACAGAATTAATATGTCTATATAGACATGTGACCATCTCACTTCAAGGTTAAATACCAAAGCAACTTTAGGATTATGAAACAGGAGAAGAATTTGGATTATCCTCGTTATGCAAATTAAGGATGGTCAGCATTCCAATGAGGAGAATAAAAAGCAACGAAACAGCAAGAGGAGCATCACTTCTACTTTGTGCATCACCGTGTTGAGTTTGTGAACCAGGGAGTTGGAGCCCGTGTCATCCCACAATATGTAAGATGAGCTAGTTAATTGTATAAGGCTTGCACAGGCCAGGGGCTCGGTAATCATGTTTGATTCCGAGCCATTTTAATGTTGTATTATTTTATTGTTTCAATTGCTATTTTTGCATGAATGATTGTTTGATCAATTGACATAAAATGCTATTTTAATTCATTCAAGTCTTGTCTTGACTTTGTGGCCCAACAAATTATTAATTATGAACCCAAAGGGATTTCAGTGGTTTTTTAGAAGGTTACAGATATTCATAATGTTATCCTAATGGTCATGTTTGCAAATTTTGTTTAATCACTATATTGTTCACTTAACAATAATTTGTGGAGCTCTTAATACAGAAACGTTGAGAATTAATGCCGGCTATAGAAGACATTGTTTGTGCAACAAATCCATGGAAATGACAAAAAATGTATCTATAAGAAATCATCTCTTCCTCTCTGGAAAACTGTGGAAAATCCTTGTCATCCCTCCCCCTAACTGTCCACGTGGATAATGCAAAGCACCTTTAAAAGTTATTATTAATATACGATTTTGAATTTCTGGCTTAGCTAATAAGATGTAGGGCTATTTAACGAGCCAATAAGGGCGTTTGTGCGCTTCTGGTTTGGCGGCCCACGTGGCACACGTTAGGGGTACTCTGTAGGATTGGATATGATGTTTATTTTGGCAGTGGGGAAGTTCCTTGTGCAAATGAAATACATTCATCGGTTTAAAAACAACGATATAAAACCAGTTAATTTTTTCCAACAATAAAGTTTTCGATTTTGTGCACGTGACTTCATAAGTTTCGAAAGTTATATGTTCAAAGCTTTAACCCTAGTAAAGCAGAGTAACAACAAAACAACAAAATTCTCAAAGAAAGTATAGGATTCATGGCAAAAAATGGAGAAAAATACTTACCCATAGCTAGGAGATACGTTGTGACGTAGCAACGTTGTGATACGAATTGTTTCTACATTTTGAAATTTATGAATGTTCCGCGAAGGGTCAAGAGGAAGGTGAACAAAATTTAACTAACTGCCCCACGTGATGGCTATTGGCTAGGCTTCGCAATTCTTCCAATAGAAAGGGTGACGTCACCAAACATGGCGGCACCAAGTTTCCAAAGAGTGACAACGCAATGAACAGGATATAATTCGAAGAACAAAAGTATTAATATTAAAAATAAGTCAGACTTAATAAAAAAAAATGTGACCTAACGTATTTTACTGCGTGCATGTTTTGATGATTTTTGTTCATGAGGATCGCAATCTGAATATTTCGAAGATAATTTTAAGATAAAAGCCAAAGTAAAAATCTGATGTGGATTTTATAGTTAAAAATTTTCCATTTTTATTTTGAAGAAATTAAAATCTATTTTTTACATAGGCCTATATCGCATGTATCTATCCTTTGATGGCGCATTTTGGTTTTTAATTTACGTCGATGTTAAGCTTCAAAAATTGGGAAATTTATTATTCCTAGTTACTTTAAGAAGTTTTAAAGTGCGCGCCAAAAAATTAATGAAATGCACTGCTGAGAATGTAAAATTAAAAATAATCCGATAAACTATCATTTTTACAGGATATGGATCCTTTTTAATCATCTCTGGATTTCGGTTTCTTAAACTACTCCTTCCATATTTCGTACAAGTAAATTAATGATGATATTATACTTTTAAAGCTTAGCCGTCGAATTGAAATACACAAGTGTGTAATACGAGAGGTGTTCATTAATTTCCCGCATTTATTTTTTTAACAGCTGTATGGATTTTTAAAAAATGTGCTGGAAAAATTCTTCCATTAGTTGGGTGTCTCGAACAAATGACCGAGGAGTGAGGGAAATGCACTCGCTCCCAAAAATGCAACGAACAAAATGGACATTTTTTTTGAATAATAGATTTAGTTTACGTGGATTTCTCTACCAAATTTCATTAAAATACATCCAGCCGGTATAAAAAAGAATATGATTGCAGATACCCAACGAACACCTTTTGTATGACATTAAAATAAATAAATATAATAAGAAATTGTGAATCGAAACACAATGAATTACAAAATTTACTTTACATGAAAAAAAAATAGTTTCACGCAGTTGACAAGCCCCGAGACACTTTATTGCAACTTCTTAAATTTCCCATTTTCAAATAAAAGAAATTCAGATTAAAATACAATTGACCCTATTTGTAGGAGGACTTGTAGGAGAATTCAAAAATACGTAATGATTTTCGAGTTGTGCTTTCATTCCTATGAACTTGCCATCGGAAGTGCAACAGAACTTCACGAACTCGTTAATCCCTTCCTCCCGATCGTCCAGAGCCACGCACTGCGTCCAAAGACCCCTGTCCTCCCACATTTTCTTCTTGATGACCGTCGATTGTTCATGAGTCAGACACTCCTGGAAGAGCCAGGCCAAAAGATCCACTTGGTCAGTTTCAATGAGGAAACTTATGTTCTGGGATACGCATTCGCAGAACCATACTTTGTCCCTGGTGTCCACAAATTCCAGCAACACACGCACGAAATGAAAGCACTCTCCGTCCTTAGTACGGCGACATTTGAAGAGGATATTGTTAATGGTAGAAAGGGCGATGGAGAGCCAGCTTGGCGCCAGTTCACCAGAGAAGCCATTGTCCAAAAGAAATTGGTTAGGTGGGATTGGAGCGTGTGAGGTGGAACCCTCCTCGATGGCCAAAAATGCCTTCACGAACTTTCGTGTGGTGTCGAAATATTCACCCATTCTAGGGCTATAAAGGCACTTTTCAAAAATGTCCTTGAATAGCTTGTCTAAACAAAAGTACCTTTCCTCTTGGTCCATCCGCTCGAAGAGTCGCAGAAGTATGTCCAAATAGGGCCACTGGAAAAGTGAAACCAGGAAAGGCATCGACTTGATCAGCACCTGGCGGAGCGTCTCCTCGTTTGGGTAACAGGTAAGGAGGAATAGGTACAAGCCCGGAAGAGGGCCGGGATGGAATTTCAGTCGAGAATCTTCGGGAATTAACAAGTGGATTTCCGTCAGATGAAGTAAATGTTTTTCCTGGCTCCAGCAATGCCTCGCCGCAACCTCGTTTTGGGAAACCACGGCGTGCTGAAACAGGTTCAATGTTCGCAGCCTCCCGGCTGCAAGATGAACGACGCCGTAGCGGAATGGCAGAGTCTTCCTGTCCTCTTCATCGAGGTCTGCGTAGCAGCTGTCGATTCGGTCTTGGAGACAATAGACGTCGCACAGCTCGTATCGCTTCAACTTCGAAAACTCTTCAGCGCTAAGATCAAAAAGCGCCTCTGCGGACCTCTGCATGTCCACCGTGCCCCACGCTGTCATCCGGATGCACTTTTGGATGCTGCTGACGGGAGTTTTGGTAGTGAACCAGGCGAAAGTGTCCTTCGCATTCTGGATGTACCTGAAGATAGGCTTCACCATGCTGGATAGCTCTACTTGAAACGCAATGGGAAGATTGAGCTTCTGGATTTTACCTTCGACCACTTCCGCTTCTGTTTTTTCCCATTGTTTGTATTCTTCCTTGTTTTTGGGTATGTTGCATTGAATAAGCTGCCAGACCACTTCCACCATGCAGGCTCTCTGAAGGTAAAATGGTGGCTTGAAATCCATGGCTGAAATGAAAATGAAATCAGCTTCGTGTTATGGTTTGATGTTGAAATGTTTAGTTCAAAATTGTATCCTAATTTTCCAAACGGAAAGCTTTGATGGTTTTCAACATTTATCCTTTCTTGCAGTAAATTTTTCAAGATTGACCCTCTGTTATGCAATTATTTCATTAGTGCCGCCACCCATTAAATTTGTTAAATATATACGCTGAAAATTAGAAAACCTATTACATTGAAGCGTTTATTTTATACTAAAGATGCAATCTAAAAACATCAATCTTTATAATACCCAGTGCATATAGGAGGCATCAACTTGTGTTTTTACCGCTTATCCCCCTCTTCTCCAAAAAATAAATTTAAAATTAAATTACATGTTCCATTTTCTTCAAGCAGTAGCAGGGTAACAACAAGTGATAAATTGAAAATAACTTGACAGTACTAATTTTATTATATTTGTTCAACGTTTCGGCATATTTGCCTTCATCAAGAGCTACAGAAATCAAATAATTGAAAATTTTACAAATTTTGTCAATTATCAACGACCTAAATATACTTATTACCAAAGCCTAAAGTTATGTTTAGTCGGTTGATAATTGTCTATCGTTTAATATTGTTAAATTTGTATAATTGTCAATTTTTATTTTTCTGTAGCTCCTGATGAAGGCAAATATGCCTAAACGTTGAGCAAATATAATATAATTGGTAGAGTCAAGTGATTTTCAACTTGCCTCTTAAAATTAAACTACCTTTTGAATTTCTATAGGTTAGCCGAGAGTGCATGCTGCACGTTGCTTAGTAATAGAGTGCACTCTAACGAGCCAATTGGCACCTGTGGGTTTCTGTGTTTTGCGGCCCACGTGCCACTCGTTTTAACGGTACTCAGGACAATGAATTTTCAACCAATGAAGTTGTCAATTTCACGCACGTGACTCAACAATTGCCTTGAGTTTTTTCCTGAGTACCCCTATTAATAGCTTTAAGGCATTATAGACTTACCAAAACTAGATGGTATACGAATTAAAGTGATGGCCAGGCGTCAAATTAAACAGTTTTCTGTCCAAGTAATGCCTGGAAAATCAGTTTACCATTAGTCCGAATGTCCAGAGATGGGTGAGGAGTGTGAACTAAATTCGGCTATTTAAAAGCTCATTATGAACTGACCACTGGCTAAAGGAAGCATTTCTGCCAATGGAGGTGACCCAATTGGAGGATGAAGTTAAACCCCTGGATATCCGGGTCCAAAATGGATGGTGACCTCACCAACCATGGCGATATCAAGTTTGCAAAAGGATGACAATGTGAATGAAATGAACTGGATAAAAGTCGAAAAAGTTAAAACATAAGTATGATTATTAAAATAATTCATACTCGAGAAAAAATGTCACATACTGTATTCCAGCGTTTTTTGATCTTATTAATTTTAAAATCTCTTTAGTTTCATGGCAAAGGATAGTTTACGGACTTCTTGACCCCTTGACCAAAGAGTTCAACGTCACGCCAATCATGAATGAGTCACCTAGCTTCCTGTGGAAAGAAAACTATAATTTCTTGGTGTGGCTTTCATCTAGGCCTTCTGGGCCAGGATATTTTGCGCTGAGGCTAAGGGGACAGTGGGATGATTTAGAAGATCACAAATAAAATAAGTCAGCTCCAGATGTATTACAGATTGGTATAAGGAAAATGTTGAAAGTTTTGCCAATTTCCACTTGGAAAAGGTTGAAAATTTGTGATGGAAAAGGTCGAAAATCATTCAAATTTGTATTACAAAAAGTTTACACATTTGTCCAAAAAAAAATTCCTCGAAAAAAATTCCCCTGAGCTAACCACAAGGAAGCATTAATTTAGGATCGTGACAACATGTGCGACAAGGTGAGGCATTTTTTTGATGTATCAGACGTCCGAATGAACGGGGGGGGGGGTTGGAATTGTCCTGATTGACCAGACACGTTGTAGACAGGGGGTAGGAGCACCGAATACTGTGGTTAGAGATAGTGCAATTCTGGGGATGTCGTTTTTGACTGGCCCCTTATTTTATCAAAAATAAAATGTTTCAATAGGTTTACAACTAAGAAACTAGGAATTCTTAATTTTGCATTTTCGGATCAAAAACTTTGTATTGGTTTTAAAAATGCGCCTTCACAGCCATGCGGAAAACCCCCGAAATTAAACCTACTTTCGAAAATAAAAATTCAGATAGACAAAGGAGCACGTCCTCTAAAAAAACGCAGGAAAAATCTACTCAAAATATCCAAAGTTTATGCCAGAAAATGGAAAACTTACCCAAAGTTAGGAGACAAGAATTTGAGTGAAGGACTGTTGTCAATATTTCAACAGTTCAATAGTCAAGAAGTGGCAGGAAGTCCGTTTTGTTCAGCGATAAAGTCCGTGTTGAAATGGTCAGTGTTCAGTGGCACAGTATACGGAAGTCAGTGGAGGGTCTAAAAGTTGTCTACTACAATGTAGATTAGACTAAAAATTTAACTACTTGTCCCTCGTGATGTACTGGTCACTGGTTTGACAGCCTCAATCTGCAAATGGGGAGGATTTTGGGATCAAGCAGGGTAGGGGTAAAGTTTAACCCCTCGGCTTTCCATGTGTCTGACATTGAAATAAATGGGGCAAAAGGTCAAGGAACAGAAACATTTTATTTTTACAGAAAAAGATTGTCATTAAAATAGATCTTTCTTTTCAAACGTCGAAATGGCAAAAAAAAAAAAAAAAAAAAAAAACACCCTGAGTTTTTAAAATTTTAAAACGAAAATAAATTTTCACCAAATTCTTCCTGAAATTGGACACATTTTATGAACCAGGACTCATCCGAAAACATGTTGTGAAGTGTTGAAAATGTTGAAGAAAAGAACAGTTTACAATTTTGAAAAAGAACATTCGAAGATTTGAAAAAAAGGCTGAAATTATGTAGAAATAAGCGTTGTGTTATTAGGTCTGTTTTTGCATCTGTTAGAGCTAGTCTTTATGTATTTTTGACCTAGAACTACGTCATTCCACGACTTAAGAAATGGAGTAGTTTTGTAGTTTTCGGGTGTCTGACAAATGTCGTCATATCATACACGATGACATCACTTACTAAAATGCTGATGACATCATTCGTGAAAATTCTCATGATAACGTCATTCATAAAAAACGGTGAAAATAAATTAATTAAATTCTGACAATTCTTGCCACAGACAATCCTTGATGGCCTTGGACTGCTCATCGGTCAAGCATAACTCGTAAAGCCAGACCAAATTATGCAGTTGGCCATCGCTAATGATGGACAAGATGTCCTCGGACATGCATTCGCAGGGGAAGATAAAACGGCGGCAAGAAATCCATGACGGAAACGAAATCAAATGTCCATGAAGTCTCAAACTATAACCCTCTAATGAATTTTTTTTGTTAAAACACTGGGTTCGAGATTGTGACACAAAATTGGTATTCAGAAATGTTGAACATTTTGCAAATTTCCACTTATAAAAGGTTGGTAATCATCCAAATTTTGTATTAAAAAAAAGTTTGAAAATTTTGAACAAAATTGTTCTTTTAAACTATTGAAAATTATACAAGTCTAAACTCGAAAACATTTTAAAATGTTATATATTTGGGTTAGGAAATCTTGCAAATTTCTAACTAGGAAGATTAAAAAATGTGTAAGTTTGTCTTTGTAAAACGTGGAGATTTTTGCAAATTTGTACCGAGAAAATTTTAAAAAGTTTGAAAATAGTCCATGAGCGAGCCACTCAGAAACATTCATTTTAGCTCGTAACAACATTAACACGTTCAATTTCCTTGACTTTTTCAAAATAAATCATTTTTCCTTGACATCCACAAGTTTCGAGTTCTCGGATTTTTCTAGGTCTTGGGGTACCCTGCGAAATTCACTTCTTCCCTTATCTCTCTGGAAACAGTAGGCCCTAATTTCGGATAAAATTTCACACCCCTTAACTAAAGAACCGGTGTGCGAAATTGTGATTAAAATCCAGTAAAAGTGCGGCATTTTTTAACTATCCGACGTACTAATGAAGTGGGGGGGGGGAGATGGTCCTGATTGACTGGACTCAATGTGAATAGGATGTACGGAAATGTCCAATTTTGTGGACGTCCTTTTTGACTGGCCCTTAATTTTTTTTTAAATCTTGAAAATATATAAATAGGTGTACAATTAAGAAACTAGGAATTCCTAATTTCGCTTTTTTAGATCAAAAACTTCGTATTGGTTTCAAAAAAGCGCCTCCACAGCCATGAGGAAAACCACCGAAATTAAACCTACTTTCGGAAATAAAATTTCAGATGGACAATGGGGCATGTCCTCTTAAAAAACCTGAAAAATCTGCTCATAATAGCCAAGGTTTATGCCATAAAAATAGAAAACTTACCCGCAAGATAGGATACAAGAATTTGGAGTGAAGAACAAATCGTCAAATTCAACAGTTCAACAATCAAGAAGTGACTGGAAGTTCGTCATAACACGTCCTGTTCGGCGACAGGAATTCGAGGAAGTCCATGGGGAGAAATGGCCATTGGTCAGTGGAGGGTCAAAGCTGTGAACTAAATTCGATTAAAACTGTAACTAATTGTTCTTCATGATGTACTGGTCATTGGTTTGACATCCTTGTTCTGCAAATAGAGAGAGGGTTGTGGGGTCAAGCAGGGTTAAAGTTGATCCCCTCAATCATAATCCAAGTGCATCGAACATTCCATGTGGCTGACATTGAAATAAATGCGGCAAAAAGTTGAAGGAAAAAAGCATTTTATTTAATCTCATTCATCTCAAAGGTCACAATGGTAAAAAAGACATCATGATTTTACAATTTTACCCAAAAAACGTATTCCTTGATGTCTTGAGAAATTGGACAAATTGTATGCACCAGAACTCCTTCGAAAACATGTTGCGGAGAGTAAAAAATGTTGTTAAAACGTGTACAATTTAAAAAAATACATATATATTCGAACATATGAAAAAAAAAAGTGGAAAGTAGATAGAAATAAGGTGTTATGTGTTAGTATCTATTAGAGCTATAGTCTGTATGTATTTTTTGGCGTAAAATTACGTCTTTAATCGAATAAGAAAGGAGCCATTCAAAAAAGACGTCCGCAAAATTTGTCCAAAAAAGGACTCCCCGTGAGTCCCCGTTACCCCTTGTCCGCATTGTGCCCGGTCAATCAGGACCCCTCCCCCCCATTCGGAAGTCCGAAACTTTAAAATTGTTGCATTCGGAAAATTTTGAAAGTTTTGCAAATTTGTACTCTGAAAACGTAAATTTATTAGTCTGAAAAGGTTGAGAATTTTGCCAACTTGTCCTCAGAATCTGTAGAAAATTTTGAAAAATTGTCTTCGGAAAAGGTTGAGTTTTTTTGCAAATTTGTACTGGGAGAATTTGACAGTTAGCAAATGGGCCCTGAGCTTTTAAGTTTTCCGACTTGTCCAGGTTTTCCAGAACTGGAGGTACCCTAGCTTTTTGCTGACTTTTGCAATTTATAACACATCACCTATGCGATATTGCGCTCAATTTCCCTTTTACTTTGGGAACCGATTTTATTTGGCATTTTTTTCAAGTTGACGTCCGAGCTATTTATACCCCCCTCCCTCCCAATGTCCACATCGTGTCCGAGACTCAACCTCTCTAACACCCACATGAGGACTTCTTTTTTGAATGGTCCCTTATATATAGAGTTTACGAATGTCCGATAAATGTTGAGAAAATATTTATGATAACGTCTATGTTTAAATTTCGGATGACTATCATTTCCATCAAAACGTAGTTCTACGTTTAAAAAACCGACAGGAGTCCATTCAGGTGTCCAATTTTCACTTCAGAACCGACGTGGTCGCATTGTTCGGTATATAGTATTCTTCGAGCTGCTCTTTCATGTCGAAGAACACATCTTCGGAGGTGCAGCAGAAGTTGACGAACTCATCCACCGTGTACTTCTCACTGGGATAATATCTCAGAATCAGAAAGAAGCCTTTCAGCCACAAGTTCCTGTCCTGCCACAGCCAATTCTTGATGGCCATGGACTGCTCATCGGTCAAGCATAACTCGTAGAGCCAGATCAAATCATTCAGTTGGCCATCATTAATGATGGACAAGATGTCCATGGACAAGCATTCACAGAGCAGTACTTTGTCACTGGTATTCAAATACTCCACCACCACTTCCATGAAACCACGGCACTTTCCAAGCAGGTAACTGTAATGGAAGATGTTGTCTTTGATGAGCGAAATGGCGACGGAGGGTCAACCCGTAGCCCAATCATGCGTGGCAAGTTTGTACGAAACTAATCTTTGCCTACGACGCAATCTACGATCAAACGTCGGGTGAACAAAAGTAAGTCTTTTTTGGTAATTTGGGATTAGACTGTCGGGGGTCCAAACCTGGTCAGTATCCAAATACCCCTTTAGAAACCGTCGCAAGATCTCCAAATGTTCACCCTTTTCAAGGTTGCAATGGGACCCTTCGCTAATTTCGTCCATCAGCGCCTTAAAAATATAGTACTTTCGCTCTCCGTCCACTCGCTCGAACAATCGCAGAAGTACGTCCAGATAGGGCCACTGGAAGAGTGACGCCAAGAACGGTAGTTGTATATCTTGGAGCACCACCTGTAGCAGCGACTCCTTGTTGGGAGCACAGGAAAGCATTAAGAGAAACGAAGCGGGTCCGGAGTTGCGATGACCGAACTGGTACTCTACGGGAACCACCTTGTTCATATGAGTCTGCTTTGATAAACTAATTTCAAAATGGCTCCTGAAAGGCCTCCGCCCAATATCGTCAGTGAGGAACATGTCAAACATGAGATCCATTGATTTTCTGGATGCAACTTCATTGTTCCAGCGGTGGTCTTGGAGACCGAAGTTTCGAGACAGGTTATTTCGCATCAACTCCGGCAACTCTTCAACGCTCAGACTCATAAGCGCCTCCGCAGACCTTTTCATGTCCACCGTGCCCCATGGACACATCTTGATGCACTTTTGAACGCTGCAGGTGGGGGTTTCGTAAGTGTGTCTGGAGAATGTTTCAGTCGCCATCCGCATGTGCCCGAAGATGGGCTTCACCATGCTGGTCATCTCGACTCGAAACACGGTGGGAATCTTGAGCTTCTGGATCTTGCCCATGACAACTTCCGTTTCGGCTTTTTGCCATTTAGAGTACTTCTTTGACAAGTCTTTGGGTATGTTGCATTGGATGAGCTGACTCACCACTTCCACCATGCAGGCCCTCTGAAGATAAAACGGCGGCAAGAAATCCATGACTAAAACAAAATCAAATGTCCATGAAGTCTTCAACTTACTAACACTTTTGATGTATTTGTGTTATAAGATATTGCAAATTTGTACTATGAAGATTAAAACGTTTACAAGTTTGTCTTTGTAAAACGTGGAAATTTTTGCAAATTTATACCGAGAAAATTTTAAAGAGTTTGCAAATATGTCATGAGCTAGCCTCGCAGAAGCATTCATTCTGGATCGTGACAACAATAACACTTTAAAATTATCAACGACCAAACAGCAGTATTGCTATATAGCTACATGTACGTTTCGAGACCAGTCCCTTTATTCAAGCTCTTCTAAAATAGACAATTACAGCAGTTGGAATTTTTGCTGGAAATGGTCGGAAATTATTTAAATTTGTATTACAAAAACATCGTTGACAATTTTGTGTATTCATGTTAATAAATCTTGCAAACTTGTTGAAAATCTTACAAATTGGTATTCGGAAAATGTTAATAAAGTTTTGCAAATTTTCACTTGGAAAAGGCTGAAAATCTTATAGATTTGTATTACAAAAACGTTTGAGTGACAAGTCTGTACTCGAAAACCGTTGACAGCTTTACAGTATATATTTATGTTAGGAAATCTAGCAAACTTTTTTAAAAAGCTTACAAATTGGTATTCGAAAACTGTAGGAAGTTTTACAAATGCTCATATAGGTCAAACATATCTTGAAGAGCCAAGCCAATTCACGCAGTTGGCCATCGTTAATGATGGGAAAGATGTCCTCGGACAACGAGACAAGCATTCAGATAGCCGTACTTTGTCACTGGTCTTCAAACATTCCAACATAACATCCACGAAACAAAGATACTTTCCAATCAAATTCTGGTAAATTGGATGGTCGATGGTCGAACCCATAGCCCAATCATGCGAGACGATATTGTCCGAAAGTAGACTTTGCCTACGATGCAATCTATGACTAAGACCCGGGGGAAATTGAGGGCGTCTTATTCGATTATTTGGGATTGGACTGTCGGTGGTCACAAGGGGACTTTACGCAAATTTCGTACATCAAAGCCTCGAAAACATTGTACTTTTGCTCTTCGTCCACCCTCTCGAAAAATCGCAGAAGTAGGCTACGTCCATATTGGGTCACTTGAAGAGTGACGAAAGAAACGGTATGTCTTGGACAACACCTGTAGCAGCGGCTCGTAGCGTAAACACGAAATTAAATTCATGTAGTCCAAGTTACTGTATATGAAAAGCGCATCCTCCACCCATGGAAAAATTACACCATACCCGTTTCTTCTATCAATTCGAAGTTCAAAAGTGTGGACACATTAAATTTTGCCCTTATATTGAGAAAAAAAAACCTGGATTTGCTGGATTTTCGGCTATTTAAACATCACAACCTTTACTTTTAATTAAACGAATTAAATATTTCGTTCGCATCTCCATGATATATTTTTTGTCAAAAATTTTGAACATTCATCAGTACTTGTACAAATAAGAAAATATAGGAATTCGTAATTTCGCAATTTCAAATCAAAAATGTCGTATTGGTTTTAAAAAAGCACTTCTACAGCCATGCGAAAACCTCCCGAAATTAAACCTACTTTCGAAAATAAAATTTCAGATAAAAAACAGCCAAAAATTATATTATGGACATGGGAAGGGAGGGGGTATGACCAACTCGAAGGTCCACTTGAGTAAACGGGGTACCTCCAGTACTGGAAAACCTTAAAAAGTTAGAGAACTTGAAAACTCAGGGTCCAT
>JAQGAO010005167.1:0-13984 GCA_034697705.1 Ommatoiulus sabulosus
GAAAAAATCTCTCGAGTTCATCGGTGTTTTTAAATAAACGAATACATCGTACGTTCGTTTTACATGCGTGATCTCACAATGCGTTCAGCTTCTGTTTGAGTACCCCTATTATCACGTTAATCGCTTATATACACATACATGTATACGTACAGTCGAGCCTCGTTTTTAAAGATGCTTAGGGATGAACAAAAAGTTCGTAAAAATTAAAGGTTCCTAAATTGGAATGGTTTTAAAAACGGAAAAAGAAATTTGCACTCACCTTTATAATAATTGCACTACGTTAGAGTTTCCAAAAATATCCCTAACAACGATCATTTTCCAACCCATTCTGGGAATTCTCCGTACCCTAATAAAACAAAAAACAACTAACGGTTATCCCCCTGTACGAGGATCGAGTTCGTAAAAAATGCACTTTATTTAATTTTAGTTCATAACTCGGAGCAAAGACGTCAGTGAAAACTTGGTTTTCGTAATTGGCGAATATTCATAAATGCAAAAGTAAATTTTATCTGACTGATTTTATACGAACTACGGTTTGAACGAACAAATTTTGACGTCCCTTCAAATTCGTCTTAACGAGGTTAAATCAAACACGTTTTAAAAAAACGTGAAAAAAATATAGGTAGGTTATAATGGGTAATTCCCCGACAAAAGTTGCAGCACCTTCCCTTTCATAGACGTGGGGTTTCGATGAAAATTTAGTTCTTATCGTTGAAGTCATTTTTGTCTGACTTCTGATAATGCGAACTACGGTTTGAACGAACAAATTTTGACGTCCTCGAGATTCATCTTAATAAGGTTCGACTGTATTTCATAATTTGTCATTTCAAATATTTTTTTAAATATTTTCTTGAATTTCGTAAGATAATGGAATTTTCAACTTTAAATTTTTTTTAAAAAAATTTCAATCATGACTAAAATTGACGGCTAAAATAGTCATTCTAAAATTATAATGATTAAAATCGTCAATCCTATCGTAGCATTAATTGCTGGATCAGAATAAGTATTTAGTGGAATAAAATTTTTAAACATGACTGAAATAAATGACTAAAATTGATGACTTCATAACCAAGGAGCGAGGCTATTTTATTGAATTTGCTATAGTTTTGCACATTTTTGACAGTTTGGCAGATTTTTGGACAGTTTTACTAATGTTCGGCAATTTTGCTAATTTTCGACAATTTTGTAAATTTTTCGACGATCTTGTGAATTTTTCGACATTTTTGCGAATATTTTGACAACGTTGCGAGTTTTCGACAGTTTGGCAGATTTTTCGACAGTCTTAATTGCTAATGTTCGACAATTATGCTAATTTTTCGAATATTTTGACAATATTGCACATTTTCGACGGTTATAAGATTTTTTTTATTTTTAGACAATTTGGCAAATTTTTCGACTATTGACAAATTGTGAAAAATATCGGAAATTTTCGAAAATATGATTCACATTGGCTAAATTATCGAAAATTGCTTAGTTTCCCAGTTCCATATACATAGATATGAAGCCAGACAGGTAGTCGTTGCATATACGACTAATGACTAACGAATATTAGTCTTAATTTGTCTAGATTACGACTAATCAATCATCGATCGGAAGAGGCAAGACTAAGGACTAACCGAATTAGTCGTTAGTCATGACTAATACACGAATGATCAGTCGTTAATCTCGATTGATCAATCGACTAACAAACGACCATCTCTGTTCTAAGATTATTATTATCCTACGCAGATATTTCTTCTAGGTATATTTATTGCTGAATTTGTTACTGTTTTCGGACTGCGCTGGATCTTCTTTTATTTTGAAATAAGTGGAGCAAGGCCGTGACATAAATACACGTAAACCTTGAGGGAGTTATTATTGCGTATTGAAATTTTATAAAAAAAATTTATGTATCCCCAGTGGGATATTTCGTGGTAATATTTTTGGCCTTCGAGAAATAAATCAACCTTCCAGAAAAAAAAAATGTTATATAACGCACGTAGAAGCAAAACTACAACAACGAACTGTAGTTATATATTTCCGTATTTCTACTTTACAAATTTTGTAATTTAAACGAAGAAAGTGTGCCAACAGGTTTCTCGAATCGTTGAAGGGGACTGACTTTAAAGCCGCTATTTTCAAGCAATCAATTTTTGACTAAGTCCGAATTATTTTATTAATATTTAAAAAATTATGTGGAATTTTTCACATTAAAATTGGTAAGGGTCGGCTTAACCGCTATTTTGAATCAGTCAATTTTTGAAAATGTCAGAATTATAATCAGTCAATTTTTGATTAAGTCAGAATTATTATTTTTATTAATATTTTAAAAACATTAATTGCTTGGAAATTATTAAAATAAGTTTGGTAAAGTGAGTTTTAGCCGTCATTTTAAATCAATCAATAATATTTAAAATATTAAAAGAAATTTATTAAAGGAGTACTTTAGCCGTCTATTTTCAACCAATCAGTTTTTGACTAAGTTACAATTTTCATTTTATTAATATTTAAAAAATTATTTGGAAATTATTAAAAGAGATTTGGTAGAGCCAATCGATTTTTGACTAAGTTAGAATTATAATCTTATTAATATTTAAAAAATTAGTTGGAAATTAAAATCAATATAAACAAGTAAAAATTAAACTGGAATTACGTTTATCTATGTTGCGGTATTGCTGTCAAAAGTAGAAATGAAAATGCTATTCACGTAGCAAAATGACCAACACATGACGTCATTTGTGGGTGTTTTTCTGCTCGGTTTGAAAATGACGTCTCAAAACGCGTCATAACATGACATCATTTTATAATAAAAAAATTGACGTCATATGGTGGAGTATTTTAACATCATTTTTTGGGTCATTATGATGTTTTTACGACGTCCATAACTGACATCATTTTTGGTCATTTTTCTACGTAGATAGTTATTCTCATCCGCCGCTTGCTGTAGAGATGCGTCAAGATGGCGTTGTCAACGAACATTTTTCACTAATGAATTTTTTCCTTCTAATTTTACAGAAAGAGAAATCATCGGTTCTTCGTGCTCGGAAATAGATGACTGCAAAAGCATCATAAATGGCTTCTGTGAAGTCATTTCCGGAAAATGCCTATGCAAGCCGAGCCACCCCATAGGAAATGATGGACAAGATATTTGTTACGATGGTAAGTTGGGGCACTACCAAATTTTTATACCTTTCGCGGAACTTAATGTCAACAATTTAGGTCCTGGGGCATAGACGAATGATGTTAATTTCTTCGTTTAAGACAAATTCCGAATTCGGATATTAACCATTTTAGGCTGAGAACTCGGTAATTGTCCCTATGCGTCTTTCCCAGACTTAAGGGGATAGTTTTGGAGTTCCGTATGTCTTTAATAATGTCAGATTATTTGATCGAATAGGCATGATCATTTGTCCAATTATGCCCGATTATTTGTCCAAATAGGTCCGATCATTTGTCCAATAATGTCTGATTATTTGTCCAATAACGTCCGATCATTTGTCCAATAACGTCCGATCATTTGTGCAATAACTTCCGATCATTTGGTCAATAACTTCCGATCATTTGTGCAATGATGTCCGATCATTTGTGCAATGATGTCCGATTATTTGTGCAATGACGTCCGATTATTTGTGCAATGACGTCCGATTATTTGTGCAATGACGTCCGATTATTTGTCCAATGTCGTCCAATTATGTTCGATTATAACGGACTAAATGTACGAAAAATTTCCCGATTAAACGTAGGGAAAAAATGCCCGATTACACGTATAGTGGAAAATACCTGATTAAATTTCCGGAAAAAAAATACCAATTTCTTTTCGGACATTGAACAAAATGACCGATAAAACGCGCGAAAAATGGGTCACTTTTAATAAACGACGTCATCAATTACAATTCCGATGATGCCGCTCATAAAAATTCTTACGATTACTTCATTTATGACATTTTTCTCGTTGACGTCATTCACAAAAACCTGATGATGACGTCATGCATTAAAATTCGGATAACTTCATTCGTTAAATTACGATAATGGCGAAGAAGAGCCAAAAAATCAAGCCCCCCAAAACTACGAATGTCTCGTCAATACGCGGCGTAAATTCGTAATTATTAGCAATACGTCAACTCGGCACTTTGATTAACGCCGTTATTTATCGAATTGATTTTTTTCCCAACGAGATTTCGACGTCCCGGATCGATCCCCGCCAATTCCATCCAATTTTTTCTTCTGTTCTTGATGAGATTGTCCGACAATCTACTTCAGTTCTCTAAAAAAAGAAAATATATAATATATATAATATCGGGCTTATTATATAGTGTTAGGGATTGCAGGTTCTTGTTTGGACATCGTTTCCTAGGAGCGGTTCCTGATTTATTGACCGCTGTCCGCGCGGCACCTGCCAGTCGCCTCCGCGCCTTTATGCACCGAAATGCGATGAATTATTGAAAAATTCAGTCACGTGAGCGGCTGGGCCAATACGAGAAACTATAGCCCAAGACTAGTGTTTTTCCTTCGTTTAATCACACCCATGATTGCCCTTAAAGGACAATGGGCAGACTGACCGACACATTGATTAATGACAGAAAGAAAAAAGCACGAGGCAACGTGTGCGAATGGTGATGTTTCGTATAGTTTGGTCATTTTTCACACGAACGGAAAGGCGGGGGAATTCCCCGTTATAACGTATATTTTTTTCGTGGTGTCTAAAGTTGGGTTTAACAAGGGTACTACCCCCAGACCTCGAAAACATGGAAATGTGAGGGAACTTGAAAATGTCTGGAAACGTCAGGGAAGAATGACTTATTTGAAAAAGTCAGGGAAATTCAACGTAGTCATGTTGTCGCGATACAAAATTAATGCTTCTACGACATTCATGGACAAATTTGCACAATTTTTAACGTTTTCCGAGGACAAATTTGCAAACTTTCTCACGTTTTCAGAGTACAAATATGCAAGATTTCCATACTTTTCCGAGCACAGATTTCATACTTTTTCGAGTTCACATTTCCAACATTTTCCGAGTACAAATTTGCGAAACTTTATACATTTTCCTAATACGAAATTGTCGATTTTTCAAAAATTTTTCAAGCTAATTTTTAAAAAAAAAATTATTTTCTAGGTTAATTTTTAAAGTTAAACATTTTTATTAATAAATTTTGAAAACTATTGTCCTGTGTCTATTTTTCAAATTCGTGTTTAACATCGGCATGTGTGAAATTTTGACATTGTCAATGCCCAGGAATGATCCGCAAAAGATCAGGAACTCAAAAATTCATTCGCTTTAATAGAGTTTATAAAATGTTTAAAATTCGCCATTTTAAACGGCGATGAAATTGACGTGATTCGTTCGTACTGGTACCCTAAGACGGAGAACTGTAAATGAGTTCGTACTATTAGAAATTCGTACAAAGCGAGTTCTTCAAAAAGAGTTTGTTTTCGATATATACAGTCGAACCCTGATAAGTGGAAATCGACCCGGCATCGAATTTTTTCCACTTATCCGGTTTTTTCACTTTTCGGGTTTTTGCATGATGCGTTCAAATCCGTCTGTTTTCGGATCAAACAAACAAAAATACTATATAATTTATGGACTGAACGTGATCAGATGGATTCGAATTGTAATATTAGTGGTACATATGGGTAAGAACACACAGAATGCTTTATTGCAGGCGCAAAAAAGACTATACAGACTTATGCCTGCAATAAGCATTCAATGTATTCTTACCCTAAGCAGGCAAACACGCATAGCACCCAAGCTATCGGTGATTGCTTTCTTACGATCGCGATAGGGCGATGAAGTAATTTGATTCATTTTAAAAATTTAAAGCTGGTCATGCACGAGGAAAATTATAACTGGAAATAAATGAAGAGAAATTGCGAGAAAGTTTGTTTCACCTGAAACAATTACCTGGTGCTGCGCACACGGAGCGGTACTCTCAGAATATATCCCTACGGTATATGCAGCATTTGGAAGTATTGTGTCAAAGGGAAATAGCGGTAAACGAATTTGAAAGCAGTTCTTTCATTCCATCCTATGACGTATGTCTTTCCTGATTGGCTATCGAACGGAATGAAACTTTCGTGCATGACTGTAAAACCTATGACGTCCGTTTCTTTCCGTAAATAACTTGCTCACAATAGGATCGCTTTCTATTCTGGAAATATATCTGGAAATTTGTTTTCGAAGGACATTTTTAACAGCACACGGGGAAATATCAAGCAATAACATATCTGGAAAGAAGTTTCGGGATATAATTTGCCTCGTGTATGACCAGCTTAGGGTACGAACTCTGAAAACATCTACAGCGAAAGCCGCTTAATTCGATCACGTTGGTACCGGCGATTTCAGTAGTAGAAATAAGCGATGAACGTCAAAAAAACACGCTAAAAATTGGCCTTATCGAAATAATTCGTTCTACGTTTTAAAAAAACGCCTTCTAAACTAAGCGTTGAAATCCAGGTGAGTCCAGCCGCCGATGCATTAGATACTTAGATGCACGCATGCGCGCAGTTCGCAAAAATCACGTAGACACCTGGAAAATTCGATCGAATTACGCGATGAGTCAACCGGATTAATCGACTTTTTTTCATGAAGGACATGCGGCGCGTAGGAAAATGTCCATTCTGAAGATTTTGACCGAATAAAATGGATGACCGAATTAAGCGTGATCGAATTAACAGGTTTCCGCCGTATAACATTACACGAAACCACGTACGACAGATTCCGTCCCGTGTATCGTTTCTTATCCGGACATCTCCGTAAGCGCCACCTGTTGTGAAATCCGTCGTTTCGACGAATGTAATTTTGGCGCGTATCGTATTTTTCGGGGAATTTCCTCCTCCTCTTTATTTTTTTCTGGTGTTTGGTGGGCGAGGGAATATTTCGGATGATAATCGCGATGGTTATCATCCCCGGGGGATAATTTCGTCGTTGGCAGATGGCGCGCTGAAAAGCGAGGCTTAATTAGGAAGCCCCCAGACGCTTAATGAAGCCTTTCCTCGACAGCGCTGCTTCGGAATAACGCGTTTCGAGAAGTCAATTAAAAACGCTGAAACGTCGTGAAAATTCGAGAGATACTTTTTAATAACCGCGAATTTTTCATAAATGCTTAGCGAGGGGCGACTGTCACGGACAGATGCCGGGGCGCCGTTCTGTCGGGACCGATTGATCGCTGCGCCACGCTGAGCACCCTTCGTCAATTATCGTAATCTATATAGTGCAAACAAAAATGCATATATTTACGTAATACATTCTAGGAATTCGGAATTTGAATGTTCGTACGTTGAATATATGGTATTTTTATACGGGCTTTATGCAAAGGCATGTAAGTGGATTTAAGGGGAATCAATTCAATTCAATTCAATCTCGAGGAATCTCGAGGGACGTCAAAATTTATTCGTTAAAACCGTAGTTCGTATTATAGAAAGTCGGACTCGGTGTGATCTCAAAGGATATGAACTAAAGTTTCACCGAAGATTGGATGAAATTCCGAATTCGGAATTTGTCTTAAACGAAGAAATGAACCGTCAATATACCCGTCCTATAATACAATCTCCGTCCTATAGGACGGACTCCGACGGAGACTGGAAATGAGTTCGTACAATCACAAGTTCGTATAAAGCGAGTTCTTCTTAATGAGATTTCGTCGACGTAAACCCTTTACCGAAATGGGCAGGGGCGGCCGCTACTTTTATCGAAGAATTCCCCGCTATATATCGTACCAAATTTTTACGTATTGGCTAATGTTCGATTTAACGAAACTTAGCGCGAATGTTCGGCAACTCGAAAATTTATTCGTTTTAGTCGAAAATTCGTAATATCCGTATATATTCGGAATGGGGCTTTATCAAAACAATTAGTTATTCGTACATGTCCTAGGACGGACACTGAAAATAAGTTCGTACTATCAGAAATTCGTATTAAGCGAGTTTGTCTTCATGATTTCCCACCGTAGTAAACTAAACTATTCTGTACGTACCTCGACCGTTGTTTCGTATTGTTAAAAGTTTAAACAAAAGTTGGTGCTAATGCTCGGTAACTCGAAAATTCATTCGTTTTTAGTCGAAAATTCGTGATATCCGAATTGGGAATTCTGCTAAAACGAAGTAATTAATATTAGTCATACAAGCCCTAGGATGGGGACTGGAAATGAGTTCGTAATATCCGAATTCGGAATTGGTCTTAAACGAAGAAATTAACATTAGTCGTACAAGCCCTATAGGACGGGGACTGGAAATGAGTTCGTAATAGCCGAACTTGGTATAAAGCGAGTTGTTCTTAACGAGGTTTCACCGCCTTCGCACGCTAACTGCGTTACCTCCGAACCTCCCCCTAGTGAATTTGGCCAAAGCTTTGGTATCGATTTTTGTGGGGGTGGGTCTCGCACCTCTCTTTCTCTCTCGCTGTACTCGAGTCGTAAAAATCTGCTGAATAATTCACTTTGCACGTTTTGCCCCAATTTTAGGCCAACCTAAATTTGTGTGTGGGATCCGAGCTTTATTTTTATTGAGGCCCAGAAATGATAAATGCGCGTCATATCTTAAGTTTCTTGTTTTGCTCCTGGCGTCTTTTTCTTCTAAATCTCACCGACTTCTTCTTATTATTTACACTGCAACAAGTTTCCTCGAGTTTTATTTTTCAACTTCTTCTTCTCTGTCACATTTGCTTAGAGACGTTTCGCATTTTTTTGCATCGTTTAATAAACGGAAAGATTGTAATTATTTTTTTTGGAGAGAAGCAATGTTTTTTTTTATTTTAGAAGATTTTTAAGGTTTTTTTTATGAGTTGTAAAAATTGTTTTGGGAATAGTTGTGACAGTTTAATTTTGGAAAATTGTAACATTTTTATGAAAGAGTTGTTACTTGTTTTTTTGGAATAGTTTTTATTTTTTAAGAGTTGTAACTTTATTTGGGAGAGTTTTCTTTTTTTTGGGATAGTTGTAACTTTTTTTTGGAATAGTTGTAACGTTTTTTTAGTAGAGTCGTAAACGATATTTTTGTGAAGAGTTGTAACGGTTTTTTTATAAGTCTTGTATCTTTTTTTAGAATGGTTGTAATTAACAGTTAAATTTTTGATAGTTGTAACATTTTATTTTTGAATAATTGTGATGTTTTTTTTTTTGGAAGAGTTGCAACGTTATTTTTTATTTCGAAAGATTTTTAACGTTTTTTAAGCGTGGTTAACATGATTTTGGATTAATTGGAATATTTTCTTTTTGGAATAGTTGTAACGTTCTTTTTGGAATAGTTGTAACGTTCTTTTTGGAATAGTTGTAAATTTTTGTTGACAAAGTTGTAACATGTTTTTCGTATAGTTGTTACATATTTTTAAAAGGCTCGTATCGCCTGGAAGTTTAAAAAAAAGGAATGTTTCGAGGGTGCGCCAACGTTAACTACTAAAAGTTCAGTTTCGACGAATTTTCAGGTTTTTGTTTTTTTGTGACTTCAAATTGTGGCGTTAATTCATTCAAAAACTTAACCACTCGCTGGCATGATTTCAACCAAAAACAGCCAAACAAACCACGAAATGGCGCTACCAAATGGGCTCGATTTTTGCGTATAGTCGAGCAAGCACTTAATGCTTTTATTGTCTAGCTCTTGATTGCCCATTAATGCATCCTGCCATTTTTCATCAGGCTTTTTAATCGTCGTGAAGGCGAAAGCGTCCATTATAGCGTTGTTTATTTTGCGATTAAGTGGACATTAATCGCGTTGTGGTTTAGGTTGACGACCGGTTAACGACGCCAACGAGTGCAACCGGTATTAGCAAACGGACCGAAAAAATAATGACGAGTTTATTTAAATTAGGGCACCGTTTTAATTGGCATTTTTCCTCTCTAATGATGCGTCCCGAATGCAAATATTCACGTATCTAGTCGCGTTTTGGTAACCTGCTGCCCAATTATAATATGCAGTCGAAACTCGTTAAGACGAATTTGAAAAAGTCGTTAAAATTTGATCGTTTAGGCCGAATTTTTACGTATTGTATAAAGTTCGTTTTAATTACGTAACGTGGCGCGAATGCTCGGGAACTGGAAAATTCGTCATATCCTTATTCGGATTTTCGTATTAAACGAAGAAATTAATCTCCCGAAAATGTCGCGATAAATGTCCCGAAAATGGAAATTGCGCGCGCGCGAAATGACGTCATTCATTAAAATTTTTGTGGAAATTTGAAAAGTTCCGTTGATGTCATTCCCTCGTCTAATTCTGACGCTGACGTTTTTCACTAAAATTTCAATGATGACGCTATTCGCTAGCATTTTTTGATGATGACGCCATTCATGCCATTTGTCAAAATTATGATGATGACGTCATTCGTCAAAATTCTGATGATGCCGTCATTCGCGAAAATGTTGCTGATGACGTCATGCACTGACATTTTTAAAATGACGACATTTATGAATTATGACGATGACGTCATTATTTACTACGCAGCCCCACACGCGATTCTTCGTTGAAAGCAAATTGCTGGATAGCAAGAAATGCTCCGGTGATTTTTTTACAAAAGATATTTTGACGTCATTTGATAAATTCTGATGATGACGTCATTCACTAAAATTCTGATGATGACTTCATTCACTAAAATTAGGATGATGCCGACATTCGCTAATATTGTGTTGATGACGTCATTCACTTATATTCTGATGATGACGTCATTCACTCAAATTTGAAAAAAAGTGACGACATCTGTAAAAATCTGACAATGACGTCATCACCACAATTTTTATTGAATGACGTCATTTACTACGCAGCTCCGGACGTAGAATACGCTCCGGTGATTTTTTTTACAAAAGATGCATGTTGACGTCATTTGATGAATTCTGATGATGACATCATTCACTAAAATGCTGATGCTGACGGTTTTTACTAAAATAATAATGACGTCATTCACTGAAATTCTGTCGCTGACGTCATTCGTTAAATTTATGATGCTGGCGTCATGCGCTAAATTTCAAATAATGACGTCATACACTGAAATTCTGTCACTAACGTCATTTCTTAAAATGACGACGATGACGTCATGCGCTTAATTGTGGCGATGACGTCACTCCCATGCATGAAGGTGTATAATACAGTACGTGAAGTGGATACACGTAGAGTGACACCTAACTTTGAGCCTACGCACAATGAGGTGCCATTCTGCGGAATTCTCTCTTCTCGGCCTAGTTCTCGTCTCGAGTGTCCCTGACCTCAATATTTCAAGATCGTCTACTTTTAGGGTTAACTTAATTTCTCCGATGCTTTTAAAACCATTTTTTATTATTATTCCGGTACAAAATGGCGTAGAAATTGGAATAGCGCTGTTTAATGAAGGAGTAAATGGGCGTGCTCTTGTTCCGAGTTGCGCAAACGCGCGTTATGTACCTTTTTTATCGATCGGTTAAATTGAAGTGGCTTTCTCGCTTCTTCGACAAGAGGGGGTGTCATTAGAAATCTTCCTTTTGTTTGAGATGAAATCCGCTGGGCAAACAAACTTCGCTTGTAACGAATCTACGTTTGATGAAACTTTAATCATTGATTAGGGAGGTCCGCGTTTCGAGAAAGCAATTGAAACTCGAAAAGAGATTCTTAATCTCCGAAAAGAAGTTAAGCAGTTAATTAACTGATTATGGCGCGATGCCAAGACGCGCGTTTTAGTCGTTTGAACAGTCGGGACTGACGACTCATTCGTACGCGTTAGTCATGACTAATTCGAAAATTTCGCACATTTTCCGCAACTTTGCTAATAATCAAAACTATTTCAAATGTTTCGCGATTTTTAAAATATTTTGACAATTTTGCAATTGCCGAAAATTTTTCATAATAGTCTAAAATTTGCAAACTTGTTGAAACATTCGCCAAAATGTCGAAAAATCTTCCAAATTGTCGATGAATTCTCCAAAGTGTCGAACAATTCTCAAAAGTTTCGCCTAATTGTGTAAAAATACGTAAACTTGTCGAAGAATTGTCAAAATTGTCAGAAAATGTGCAAAATGTCGAAAAATTCGCAAAATTGTCGACAAATCTGCCAAAGTTTCGAAAAATTCGCAAAATTGTCGAAGAATTCGCAAAATTGGGTAAAAATCTGCCTAATTATTTAAAAAAAAAGTCGCAGTCATTATCTAGAAATTCGCAAAATTGTCGAAAACTCTTCCAAACTGTCAAAATGTAGAAAATTGTCGAACATTTTCATTAATAATTTTGGTCATGAGTGAAAACTTTATTTTTAAGAATGACTATTTTAGTCGTCAATGTTAGTCACGGTTTAAAATTCTAAACAATTAAAACTTGCGATGATACTTTCTGAATTTATAAATGAAAATTTTTTCATTTTTTATTTAAATGATTTACTGGGTGCTATCAGTGATTGCCTCCCATTGAATTTTTAGGGGCGGCACGCATGATTTAATAAACAAAAATGTAGCTTATTATCGCAACTTTTTGACAATTTAATCGTTGAACGCAAGCGCGCATAAACTACATAAATATAAGATATTAATTTATTATGACATAATTTATTACTTTATTGAGAAATTGTTAGTGTATTTTGAAAATTTCCGATGCATGGGATGTAAGTTTTTCTCGCTAAACCTCTTCTTTCCTCTAAGTTGTTGAATAAATGTATTTATCTTATATTATTATTAACTATTAATTTTTGCGTTATTTATTACTATTATTATTAAATAAGAGTATAAGATTTAATTTGTTGGTAAAATAATTTAATGAATTTAATAATAGCGCAGAACATCGCATACATAACATAAAATTAATACAGATTAAATCTAGATCAATCTTATATATGATAAGATTTTGGATGTCTTTTTTAGGAAATTTCTGCGAATTGGATGCGTTTCTTGCGAAAACGTTTATTTTAGTTATTGAATAAATTTATTATTTTTATTCTTGTTAATTAGTAATATTGGTAAAATAATGTAATGTATTTGATACAGGTTAAATTTAATGATTAAGTACTAAATAAAAGTATTAAATTTGTAAAAGTGAAAAGGACGCGATTTCGACAAAAGATGTATAATCTTTTAACATAGTTTTAATACTGCAAATTAATTCAATATAGTTTGGTCTAAAAATGTTCGACTCCTGGTGCTTGCATCTACAGGATTTCATATCGAATTTATGATTTATTTTTCGATTCGTAAA
Organism: Ommatoiulus sabulosus; assembly: GCA_034697705.1. Classification (NCBI taxonomy): domain Eukaryota; kingdom Metazoa; phylum Arthropoda; class Diplopoda; order Julida; family Julidae; genus Ommatoiulus; species Ommatoiulus sabulosus. Next base: position 13,117 of record JAQGAO010005167.1, read on the forward strand.
ATAAATGTTGAAAGTTCACTAGCTTAATTCTAGGAAGAAAATGTCTTCATCTTGCTCGCTGAATTTGATATTTTGACTGAATTATTTAATGTTTGCTTTTGTGCCTTTTGGGATTTGTATATCTCGCCATGATGTATACGTTAAGGAATTTTTAAATATTAAAATTCTCGGTTCCACAAAAGCGATGAATCATTTACGAGCGCAAAAAATGACCTTTTTTATTTCGCGGGGACGAAAACTATCTCCAGAGAAAATTTAGAAACATTATATTCAGAGTAATGGAGTTACAACGGAATCGCATTAAGAAATTCTCGCTTTATACGAACGTCCGATAGTACGAACTCTCGTTATTCGGATATAACGAATTTTCGACTAAAACGAAATAAGTTTTGAATTTCGCGAGCATTTGCACTACGTTTCGAAAAACCAACTTTTGGCAATATAAACAAAGAACGTTATAATGGGTAATATAACGAATATACATGTAAGTTACAGCACCTTTATCCACACATTCGTTCATCCAACTATCTCTCCATCCAACCATGCAACCATCTATCCATCAATCCATCTATTCATTCATCAATCCATTCATTAATCTACCAATCTATTCATTAACCAATCCGTCCACTCATCCATTCATCCATCCATCCATCCAACCATCTATCCATCCATCCATCCATTCATTCATTCAATAATCTCCCCATCGCCATGGGGATGGGCACTCATCCATCCATCAGTTCATTCATCGATTTATCCAATTATCCGTCCATTCATCAATCTAACCATGTCCATCATTCATTAATCTAAGCTATCCATCCATCCATCCATCCATCTATCCATTCACCCATCCATCTATTCATCGAAATAT
>JAQGAO010005168.1:0-13983 GCA_034697705.1 Ommatoiulus sabulosus
GAAACATATCTCGGAAACTTTTTTGTTGCGAAACAGTGTTTCGCAACAATGTTTCGTTGGTGTGTACCCGCCTTTAGTTGATGGTGACGGAAATATAAATCTATATAATTTTTATAAATTTATGATGCCAGAAACATAAATTTATGTAATTTGCATAAGTTTCTGTTTAGCGAAAAATAAATTTATGTAATTTGCATAAGTTTCTGTTTTCAGAAACATAAATTTATGTAATTTGCATAAGTTTGTTTCCATGTTCAAACGTGTCGAGTTCAAATGCTGATTTATTGGTCGCTATTTCATAATCCGTGTAACGAAATAACGATAACCAATGACACATTCTAAACATTTGGAATTGCGTCTACACTGTAAATAATGAGTTGGGATATCTTTTGATAGCAAAACTAATACACGTATGATTGATGTTGATGATGATGATGTTGGTCATGTACTCGATGTTGATTTGGATATCAATCTAGGAATTATCTCAAGAGTACTCGTTGAAAATCGCATTATTGATTTTTTTTTTCAGAATTGCCAATGAACAAAATCGTGGTTGGAACAAGCCCATCCCCCAACTTAAAAGTGGTGAGATCAAAAATAGGATCTTTCGAAAATGTCAAACACAAAGCCGGTGGTGGCCAGGTCAAAGTGGAAACTAAGAAAATCGATTTGGCCAACGTGAAGTCGAGGATCGGATCTACTGACAATATTCAGCATAAGCCCACTGGAGGAGAGAAAAAGGTATCAAATTTGAAGGAGTCTTATGTCTTAATCTAAAATACGAGGGGTGTTCATTAAGTTTCCGTAATGTTGTTGTTGTTTTTTTAAAAAAACTCCAGCTGTATGGATTTTAATGAAATTTGTTGGAACATTCATCCATCATTCCTGAACATATTTCAACATCAAAAGATATGTTTAAAAAATCTACCAAATTTCATTAAAATCCATACAACCTTCTTTTTTAAACAAATAATTATTACGGAAGCTTAATGAACACCCCTCGTATGTCAGAAATCTAGATGCATTATTGAAAGAATGTAATCGACAACGAGTTTGAACATATATATTTTATTTTCCAAGATCCTCTCTCGAAAACTGGAATGGAAAGCTCAGTCGAAGGTCGGTTCCATGGACAACGCCACTCACAAACCTGGCGGTGGAAACAAAAAAATCGAAGTTCAAAAACTGGAATTTAAGGACAAAGCTAAACCTAAAGTTGGATCCAAAGATAATATCCAACATAAACCCGGAGGTGGAGAATTAAAGGTATATTGAGCGCTTAATTCCTTATTATCCATTAGCCTACCACGTTACTATAACTAATCGTTTTGGCTGCGTTTTGGGTTCTTGGTGGTGAATTTCACTTGTTTTAATGGTATTGTAACACGAATGTTGAAGCACTTGGTGCGCACTCTAGTGTCTCGTGAAAACACTTGTCGTGAGCACAAAATTAGCACAAAACCACTCGAACGTCGTGGGCGCAGGGTCAATATAACTCCATTTAATACCTCGGAATTTGTTCATGAATACTTTTCCATTTTCATCACGCTACATTTTTTTTTTTATTTCTAACCTTATGCTCTATGCTAAACAGTTTTCTTCTAATTTCTAAGTATTTTCATTACTAAAGTTGCTTAAAGATAGGTTCACGCTATTTAAGAAATATTGAAACCAAACAGAAAGGAAAGGAAACTGAAACGACAGAATATGCTTACAATCCTCACCAAAAAAATAAATCACAAATTAAACAAAATGTTTTAAATTTTTCTCCAAATGCGCAGATCCGTTGATCACCAAAATATGCCATGCAGCTTACACTATGGTTGAAGCTAGTTTAACTTTGCTATAAATGCCTCTTTCGATACAATCATTCTACCTTATTTTGGGTTTTAAATTTTTTGAAATTTTAATTCCTTTATTTTGTATGGCATTTCTAAAACAATTTTAATGAAAGTAATTCCTTGGATCTTCTTCGTATCTCTCGTATTTTTTTTTTAAGAAAAGTTAACAAAAATTTAAAAAAAACACGTTTGTATCATGTCTGTTTCATTTCCTTCTTCAATCAGATTCCATGGTTTATACGTACGAAGGTCAGATGACGCTCCAACGTACGTCACTTTATCCTGAAAACGTGTCGTAATCTACATTAGTTGAAATATTCTCAAAAAATAATTATTGTACGAAGATTGCAATAAATTAAACCGCACAATTAGTTATGACTCGTATTCCCGAAGTTGCCGTAGGTGGCGCCATCCGAGTTCCGAACGAAACTTATAGCGTGAACCCAACTTCTCTATAATAAAATAATTTTTAACTGATTCTTTTATGTTCCGCATTCCCTCCTCTCGATTTATCCCTCAAATTTTGTTGGCCTTTCCTCCTTCATAACGTTTCTTCTCACCGATCCTCCCGCCTTTCGATCGTTTTGTTTTCTTTATTAAATTACCAATTGTTTTCTTTTCCGATTTATTATTTTTGTTTTCATTCCCCATTCTCCTCCCATCTCTCCCAACCTCTTTCGCCCCATCCCTCTCCCCCGTCTACAAACAATGTTGTTTCAGATTGAGGAACATAAATTGAGTTTTAAAGATTCTGCCCAATCGAAGGTTGGGTCCATGGACTATGTGAAACACCAACCTGGAGGGGGGAATATACAGATTTTCGACGAAAAATTTTACAACAAACAGCAACGTGATTCCTCCAAAAAAAGTTCTCTAACTAACTCTGACGAGCATTTTTCCGATAACCGGGTGAGTAAACACGTTATTGGCGGCCATCAGCATTTCTTCAGATTCTTTACGCGCCGCTGATGACTTCCGACTCGTTACTTCGGCAATTTGCCTATATACAGTAGTTGCCATCGCATGATTGACATACGTAGTTCTAGAGTTCGTGTTTGTACGTGTTGAGCTAGCGACACTAATTAGATTTCTTATTGTCTAGATTCGTAGATTTCTTGCAACCATTTATCTTTTTTATTTTGTGGTCAAGTTTACCGTATACTCGTTCATCTAAAAACGACTGTCCAAACGTTTACTACGTTGCGAAAAGCTGGATCTCTTAGAAAAAAAAGTGGACTCATGACAGATGGTTTTCAAAGGGAAAAGAAACACTGTTATCCCAAACATCCCTTTGTTTTGCATCAAAACTTCAGCCTCACCCAAACTCAGGAGAAATAAGCCACCATAAAAAGTCATTTCCCACTGTATGATTATTCAATGTTGGAAAATTTCTCACGTTGTAAATGATCAATTTTGCAAAATTTCCCACATTTTTAATCATCAATTTTTCAAATTTGTCCACTTTTCATTGATGAATTTTGCAAAATTTCTCGTGTATGGATTTGCTAATTTTGCACAACATTTAAAATTCCAATGTTTTATTGGTCATTTTTGGTTAATTTCTTACGTTTTCATGTCTAAAAACGTCCCTAAGTTTTTCGAAATTTCTCACATCATTCAAATTTGAAAAATTACCTGAGTTTTTCATGATCAAATTTGAAAAATAAATGTTTGCAACTTGATTAGTCAATTTTGCCCTTTTTAACATTTTATGGTGGCGGAATTTTCTGCTTAGTATCATATTATTAATAATAATAATGAAATATTTAAATCAGCCTGATGGCCTAGAATGTTTTGAATGAGGCAGTCGAGGAGATGAAAGCAAACTTTCGTTTTTAGATAAACCGTCTTTCGTAATATCGATACTTTTTCGTAGTGACTGTCCTACGGTCGTTTAGAAGATATCCCATCTCCCTAAGTACGCGTGTAATTTTATTTCCTTCTCTGTACAGACACCTAGCCCGAGCTCAGCTACGCCTCAACTCCAGCAGCAGAGAGCGGAAGCGGAAGCAGTCGTGAACAACAGCAGCAGCACCACCACCCCAGTTCAAGACGTTGTCCACACCAACGGGGATAGCCCTTTGCCCGCCGTGGAATTAGCAGGAAAACAATGAAAAAAAGGGAGGGGAACAAATGAATTAGAGCGAGGGAAGGGGGTTTGACAACACAAATCGGGGATTTTATATAGGATATTTGTATATGATGGACAGCATTTAAATCTACAGCAAAATATTGTATTTCTGGTCTCATTATCGAAGCAGCTCCTTGATTGGCCTTTGCGGAAGCCGTTGCTAATTAACGTTTTACTTCGATGCACTTTTTAAGTTTTTTAAAGAGGGCCATAAAACCTACGCGAGCAATGATTTCAATTTATACCAAGGTGGAATTATTTTACCATATCTATCGAAAGAATATCAAATTTTCCCGTGTATTGTTTGTGGTTTAGTTTAATACGGCGACATTGAACGCGAAACAATAACGCGTTCAATTTCCCGCGGATTTTTTTATCAAATATTTTTAAATTAAGTTTTAAAAAGCAACGGGAAGATTTAAAATTAATGGAATAAATGATCGAGGTTCCCGCGGACAATACATAATTCTACGTCCTGTGGTTGATGCATGTACGAGGAGTGTTCATCAAGTTTCCGCAATCATTTCTTTTAAAAATTAAAATACACGGCTGTATGCATTTCAATTCAATTTGTTGGAAAAATCCTTTCATCATTGATGAATATCTTTCAACATTGAAAGATATTATCCAAAATTGCACTTGCTTAAAATTGGAAAGCAAAGATGGACTCCAAGGAGATAGTACAGGGTTCCCCTAGACCTGGAAAAGTCAGGAATATTTAACGTATTGATGCTGTCACAATTCAATTGAATGCTTCTACGTGGTTAGCTCGGGGTTCATTTGCAGATTTTTTAAAAAAAGTTCAGTATAAATTTGAAAAATTTTCAACAATTTCAGAGGACAAATTTGTTAAATTTTTGGCAGTTTCCAAAGACAAACTTGCAAAAATTTTAATCGTTTTCCAATTTATATTCGTAAAATTTTGAACAGTTTCCGAGGAGAAAATTTCCCAATTGTCCATAGATTCTGAGGATAAATTTGCAAATTTCTCCACCTTTTCTGGGGAAAAATTTCCAAAATTTACAGCCTTTTTCGAGTGCAAATTTGCAAAAATGTCAACATTTTTCGAATACAAATTATGTAAAATTTTAAAATTCTTTTAATGCTAATTTTGCATGAAATTCTGGGAGAAACCTGTAGTGCCTCAGCAGCGTTTTTTTTTAAAAACTTTTGAAGGCATTTCAGGAGCAGAAATGCGTGAAATGTTCTAGGTCCGAGTAATGTCCTAACGTTCGGTGTAGGAGTGGAGTGGTCAATTGAGAAATGTGAAAGATTTTTAATAAATAAAACTGATTGCGGAAACTTAATGAGCACCCCTCGATCGTATTAATGATCCGTATTTTTGGAAATTGTACGTAAAGCGAGCATAGGCTTTATTGACCCTCTTCATGGATGACTCGTTCGTTCGTGTTTTTAGTTGTAGTCTCAATCGCTATTGTTTTATTTTTTTAGATTTTATAGGAATTTAGGCATGGCTTCCTTTTTGCCTGAACACGAGGATAATTAATTGGCGAAGTGCACGCAGCGGCGGCCGCTAAATTTTGTGTTTTGCATAGATGTATTTTCTAAGGCCGAACCGCACTTGATGCGCACCACACATGATTTCGTTTGATCGCTTTAAGCTTCGCCATTGGTTGATCGTGGTGCAATTTGAATGTGGTTTTCAATTAGACGTGTTCGCGTGTATCCATGTGCTCTATCTTCTCATTTTATCCTATGCGTACGAATCCTTATTGAAATGTTCGGGGACCTTAAACGTCGCGCTCGAAAACATGACGTGTTTTATCGTTTGATCGGTTTTTGACCAAAATGATCCATTTTCAGGTTTGCTACGCTATTGTTATTCGAGACTGCGGGACAAGATCCCGTGTAATCCCGTGAGATTACGGCTGTTCGTACTGTATTCAACCGAATCTCGCGTATTCCCATCTTTTAAATTGTTTGCCCAAATTCTCAGAGAATTCCTCCCTGGATTCAATTCGTACGTTAACTGGGTTCCCCCAGATCAGGAGAACCTGGAAAAGTCAGGGAACTTGAAAAAGTCAGGAAAATTCAACATAATAATGTTGTCACAATCTAAAGTTAATGTTACCACGTGGTTAGCTCTGCATGGCCTTTTTGCAAAATTTTCGAGCTTTTCAGAAGACGAACTTGTAAAATTTTGCACATCTTTCAACATTTTCCGAGGATAAATTTTCACATTTGTAAACAATTTACGAAGACCAACTTTTTCAAAAAATGTCAACTGTTTTCGAGTAGATTTGTTAAATTATGTCTACAGTTTCCACCTTTTTGAGTACAAATTTGCAAAACTTTCAACATGTATCGAATGCAAATTTGTAGAATCGTCAAAATTGTTTCATGCTCTTTTTGTAAAATTTTTAAAATGTTCCTATTCTAATTTTGAGAATTTCCAACCGCAATTTTCCTACAATGTTGAAAAATGTTCACAATTGTCATTATGACTTTGCATATTCCTTTCTTTTCTCGTGAAAAGAAGCACGTTTCCCCAAAAAATAATCTCGGATGCAATGATGCCAAACAAACCCGCCAAACAATTCCCCCGGAAAATGCGAATTGATATTATGGAGCGCAATACCGTAAATGCCATCAGGTTGAAACAATACTGTCGCGTTTCTCAAACTGTAGAAATTAGGCACTCACGTTGATATTCGGGCATTTTTGATGGTGGTGCAAACTGTCAACTGGTGTGAATTCTGAAGTCGCTATTCTGAAGTTTAATTACCAAATGTTAGATGAGTGGCGCGCCTTCAAAAATGTGTCAAGATATCTACCGTAATGCAGGCAGGTCACGAATTTGAAGAAATGTTCCCGGTAGACGTTTACGAAATGACAATTTTTTTCAGATTGATGGATAGGATATCTTTTATCGAGAAATTGGATGATTCGCAGAAAAATACTCCGCAGAGCTTGACAATTTGCTATGGGGAAAACTTAATTTTAAAAGTGATGTATTTTTTTTCTTTTTCTTTGTTTAAAATTGTTACGATGGACAGCACGATACCAACATGGATCTGATCTAAGGCCATCAAATATATTCATATATTGATATTTAATGTAAATTTGTCAGGATGCTCATTTGGAATTTTATTGAATTTTTGTTTGTTGCTAAACATCGTAACATTTCAGTAAATCACCGATAAAATTCAGCTAATTCTTCGAAGAACTTTGTAATGTTTAAAAGTTAAGTTATGGTTATTGTTTTTAATCAAAGAACTGAGGATTTACGAACCAAGATCAGACCCACGTTCGGGCGCAGCATCGCGAACCGGTTAGGATAACAATTTCCCAATATCTCTCATCTTCTAATTACGTTAGTATTTCTGAAACTCTTCCTCATTGATCAATTGCATGTCCCTTATAATACCACACTACAGTACGGTGTTGTTCCATTATTAACTTGTTTCTCAGCAAAAATTAGCTCACACATGATATCTGCTTGCATTATCTTTAGCTACGTTCTTTAAACGGAAAAGGCTAGCTTTCCGTACAAATAGTCGCCATAAAAAAGCATAATTACATTGTAGATCACATGTGTGTGACTAAATCTTGAATAAATGAGTAATGAGCATTTAAAAAACGTTAATCGGTCGCAATTATTTAATTTCGTAGAAACAAACTGGAAGTAGCCGGCCATAATTTCACAAACGTCATGAAAATGCTGAAAAACGTAAGTTAAAAAACGTGAAAGAATTACCTGAGTCCAATTTTTTATTAATTAGTTTTGCATATTAAATTTTTTTTCAAACAACTTGAAAATTACATAAAATAAAGATAAATTGTAAAATTATTTTATAAAAATAACAATTTTTTATCAGGTGCAATGTGCCTGTGGATGCTGTTCCACAGAAATACACCTGAAGTCAGCCATACACAAAGAAAGTTATATCTGGAAACTTGGCAATTTTAAGCGTGTCCGAAAAGTCAAGGCATATTTATTTTGAAAAAGAAAATTTCAAACTGAAAGTAATTAAGACTTCATTTATGTTTTTATAATTGACAAGTTAAAACATTTATTTTCTCATAATTCACATTGTAAAATACAACTTTTTGAACATGCCGTATTTCCAGATATAACTTTCCACGTGTGTTACCGTCTTTAGTATAGAAAAATATGCCATAAATTTTTTAAGATAAAATTGCCGTTAGCTATCGCGGCAATCAATTTCATTATAAAATATATCCGGAAGTTTAACGTGCTGATGCGCATTTTCTAAAAACTGCAGATGACCCGTGGGTTTCTATAGAGAAATGAAAGTATAATTTTGTTAAGAAATGTCTTTAAAATTAAGACTGCCATTAAAGAAAAAAAAAATTGAACGTTTTTAATAACTTACGATATTCAAATTGTCCTTAAAACAGAGTTTTGCAAAACAAACGTTATCTTTCTCCACTTTGATTCCATAATACGAACAGGTATCTCTCGTTTCGGATTCATCGTTGAACAGAAACGTTTGCTTTAATACGTTCAGTGGAAAATTACAGTTTTTTGCACTGTATCCGCAATTCATGCGTTGCAAACCAAATCTACTTAAAAAGAACAGAAAATTGAGATACGATCTATAAAAAATCGTTATTGAAATATTTACATCTACGTAAAAACCTTCGCATCTTCCCAATCGCGGGCATAAGTGCCACGGAACATAAAAATGGTAGCTTCAAAATATATTTAAAAATGCGATTAAAATTTCCATTCATCCAAGCAAAATTCATTTGCAAAGCGAGGCAGACTAGACGATTAGATCTATGAACGTAAGATAGGTATGAAAGGAAGTATTTTAGTAAATTCTTTTTTTATTAATTGAAAATTGTCTTTTTCACAAAAACCAAGTACCGTATTGATTTAGGAAGCATCAAGGCATGTACAATTGCCTCTATGGAACCTAAATTAAATAAAAGATAAATGGCCTCCATTTCACAACGGCTTGGTGATCGGTGGTCGGTTTCCACGTAAAAAACTAAGAGCCGTTTAAGACATTCTTGAAGGTGGACGCTGTTGATATGAGGGTCAAACACGTGAGCGGGATGGCTAGATAATCTGAAATTTAAAAACAAGGATTAAATTTAGGAGAAATATTCTATATTATTAAGTTATATTCTATGTTGCGTTGTTACAACATTGGAACGTACTTGTAAATACTGTAAAGGTGAAAGCGAACGATGCATTCGTACATTGAGGCACATCTCAAATCCCAAATGTCCTGAATTACGAGGTCTTGCCGGACAGCCCTTAGGCGGTCGAAGACGTAATAGTAAAGATTTCCCCAGTCCTCGTTCTTACGTGTTAAAATCCTGTATAAAAAAAATTGAAGGTTTGATTACTGAAGTGTGCATGAAATTCAGTTTTTTAACACTCGAATTCTTGTACAGGCATCACCTTCCACAAAATGACCAGATATTAATTTTGTGAGTTTTGAAAAAAAATGAGTTTAAAATTTAAGATAGAAATACCACTGACAAATTTCCAGAATGTGTTCTGAAATCAGTAATTGAAAAAGCACATGCACAACTACTTACTTTGTTATTAAATATTTGACAGTCTTTTCAAGAACGTGAGGTGGTCTGACATCTTCGGGCTTATGTTTCTCTTGGCCAGCAGCAGGTCTCGAGAACTGCTTCACGCATTTGGAAGGATCCGCTTTCGCACTACGTTTAAAATAATACACACAATAAATATGAAGTACTAATGCGAATGGACCTTATGCGGATTTCGTCAACATGCATGTAACACATGACATGCGAAAATTACCAGGAGGCAGTGGCGTTCTTTTAGTCGTTGATTCGACGAAAAGATCACATGATGTAGCCCCTTACCACAGTATACGAAATACAAGTCAATGGAGTGCACGACTCCATTGATGTTTTTGGCTCCGAAAAACACCGCTACGCCACCACGAGTACGAAATGAACACTAAGATGAAGCCACGCCCCGCGCGCTTTGATTGATTGCTTGCTTCAACTTAATTTCTCAATTAAGTAATCAACAAAATCGTTCAATCTTTTATAATGATATGATTTTTATTAAAAGTATTGCGAGTAAACATAACTACGTTTGTTATTCGATTGCTGCTAAATCCGATTGCCATGATTACAGTGCCACAAACAACATGACGAAGCATAACACATGCATGACACACAAGTTGGCGCTTTTCACGGGTTAATATGGGCGTGGCTTCATCTTAGTGTTCATTTCGTACACATGGCGCGCTGCGGTGCTTTTCGGAGCCAAAGCGTCCATTGGAGTGCACGTACTTATATTTCGTATACTGTGCTTTTACTCACTTGCTCCTTATAAAAATATGTATTTTTTTTTTAGTTGTGTCACTTTTGATTGAAGCGTGGGTTCGAAAAGTAAAATATAGTTTGCAAACCCGCTTCAGAAGTGACACAACTCAAAAACTGTCAACTTCCGCCACTTTTCCGGATTTTGGATTATTCAATGAATGAGATTTTAAAACTTCCTTTATATGAAAATTAAACATTTTGAGTTATGTGACTTTTGATTGAAGCGCTTTGGTTCGAAATGTTAAAGTCAACAAGCCCACTTAAGAAGTGACACAATTCCGGCAATAATATGACACTTTCTTTTACTCACCTTATATCATTTTTTTTAGTTGTGTCACTTTTGATCGAAGCGTGGGTTCGAAAAGTAAAATATCGTATGCAACCCTGCTTCAGAAGTGGCACAACTCAAATTGTCCGTTTCCGGCAATCATATGTCACTTTCTTTTACTCACTTGCTCTTTGATATATAAAAATATTTTTTTTTATTTGTGTCACTTTTGATTGAAGCGTTATTTCGAAATGTAAAAGTCAAATATCGTGCAACCCCAATGCAGAATTAGTGACACAACTTATAAATTACCAGTTTCCGGATTAAGACGGTATTACGTCGAGCGAAATGAGCTCTGTACTGTATTCAGCAAAAACGACATATCTGAAGTTGACATATAGATTCGGCCCAATGACAGTATTAGGGGTTCTCAGACAAAAGCTTTGCGAATAGTACTTTGGCAGCTACAACATATTCGAATAGTCATGCACGTATGCAAAATCGACACGCTATATAATTGGTTTAAAAAAATTCACTCAAGATTATCGATGTTTTTAAACCAATTAATAATGCATCCCTTTGCACACGTGACACGTGACTTTACGACTACCAGTGTACGATTCGTAAAGCGTCTGTCTGAATTCCGCTACTACGTACAGTCACTGCATAGTCTACCATGCATTAAAACCATGATTGCATGATTTACTGTATGTCAAATTACGAATGGCACTTTTGGCAGTCGTGAAGAGTCACGTGCCAAAAAAAATGGTTTAAAACAGCGATAACCTTGAGTGACTTTTATAAACGTGATTCTTTTAGCTTGTCGATTTTATACAGTACCTGTAATTTCACGACGGCAAAAAGTGCCATTCGCGAAACTTCTGTCTGAGTGCTCGTATAATAAAAAAAGATTATTGCGTTTCTGGCATTGTTTGGGATATTATTGTTCCGAAAACTGCTCAGATATTCAATATTTAAAGCTGGTTCCCAGATGTTGTTTTCCACAATTTTCTTGATAAAAACGAGACTATCTATAAACACTAGTTTAGCAAACTGGTCGTGTTTAGATAGTCTCGATATTCTTATGTAAATTTACCGACCACTCGATTGGGGAAGATTAAATCTGAAGTTTCTTAAAAACTGGTCATTGCAAGTTCAATGGAAACTTTTTTTTCTGTCATCATTCAGTTGCCTTCTATGCAATTTTTGTCTTTTTGGCACATGTTACCAAAGTTTTTCAGTTGGCAGAATTATAATAAAATATTGCCCACTACTGTACAGCACTCTGCCAAACAATTAAATTGTACTACTCAGGAATTAGAGATTACATTTTGATGCTCGTCCATTGTGTGGTTTATGATTCTACAAATGGTATCTTGAAATTTAAACCCTTAAAAACAACACCATGTGAGCCTAACAGTCTGCCAATTTGTAAATTCGCACTAAAGATTTGACGCAAATCATGGCGCCATTAAGATGCAAATGTACGTAAGCGCGGATATCTTTTTTCTGAAATCTGAGAAGGAGCCAGGGAGTGTTTGTAAACACAATTCGTACTTTCGAACAGTGACATGTCAACGTATATACTGTACAGTATTTATGTTCAACATTCTTAAGTTCGGTATTTGTGTGTCCTTTCAAGTTTCTTCAAAATCATATCAAATTTTGAATCAATGTGGAACTATATTTTCTCATTTCAATGTAGAATTATTTTCATGTTTATTTTCCACACGTGGAATGTTAGTTCGATTGGGAACTTGTACTTTTATTTAAATAAACATGAACATACTTCAACATTGAAATGAGAAATTAAAGTGCACATGCATAAAAATTGTATACCGGTATATTTGATAGGATTTTGAAGAAATTTGAAAGTAAACACAAATGTTCTAATGTTCAAAAATTATATCAAATATATCAAATTTTCCCATAAATGTGGAACTAAATTATAATTTCTCATTTCAATGTTGAATTAATTCCATGTTTATGTTCGTCACGTGGAATATTAGTTAGATATGGAACTTGTACTATTATCTAAATAAACATGGTAACAAGCCCAATCCAACATTGAAATGAGAAATTTATATAGTTCCACGTTTATAAAAATTGTAAATATCTGATAGGATTGTGAAGAAATTGGAAAGTAAACACAAACGTTCCATGTTTATGTTCGTCACGTGGAGTATTAGTTCGTTTGGGAACACGTACTTTTATTTAAATAAACATGGAAACAATTCAACGTTGACGTGTAAAATTATACACGTAGTTCCACATTCATAAAACTTTTATATGATTTTGAAGAAATTTGAAAGTAAATGTTGAAAAGATGTACAGTACACAGAAAACGTATTTAAATGCGTTTCAGTTAAGATGGAGCTCAGGAATGGGTTTTTTTTTGGACCCCTTTAGTTTGCCTTTAGTTTGACCTCTGGCGTACAGCTTTATTGAATGGTAGGTCAAAACAACAAAGCTATACATGTAATGATAGAATGTAATTAGAAGTAATAAAAAATGTTGGATCGATTGTAATTCACTCTGCAGGCCTTCATTAGCATTAAATTGCTTATACTTTCCACTTGCATCATTTTTGAAATGAACAGCCATTATGGCATCATTCGGTAGATCATAGAATTTTGATGGCGTTGCAATTCCTATCAAAACTATGATTCATATCATATCTACCGTACAGTCATTCGTTCAACGTGTCTATAATATTATTTACCTTCATCGTACAGGGTGATTCAGAACTAAAGCAATGAATGGATTTTTCCAATAAAAAATGACAAAGTTCACGTTCTATATAATTTACAGTACATCTATTATTGTACCTGTAGAAAAGGGAGAAATTATAGAAATTCACTCATTTTTAAACCTTCAACGCAAAAACTGAAAACATATGTTACAGGGTCCCCCAGAAATTTCCTATTCAACTTCCCTGCCTTTTCCAGGTTTTTTTTTTAAAAATTTCCCTGACCAATGACAAAGTCAAATTGGACATATGAAAATGTTATCCACGATTTTAAAAAATCGACACACGATATTATTCAATAATTTGAAAAATTTACTAAGTTTGCAAAATAAATTTACTAATTTTAAAATTTTAAAATAGACAAAGAAATTTTTTTAAATGTTATAAAATTAGCATGAAAGAGTTTTGAAATTTGTATTCGGAAACTTTTGGAAATTTTATCAATCTCTACTCAATAACAGCTGAAAATTCTGCAAATTTGTGCTGGAAAAGGTTGGAAATCTTTAAATTTGCAAGAAATCGAAAGGCTTCAAATTTTTCAATTTTTTCTCGGAAACTGTTGAAAAGTTTGCAAATCTGTCCTCAGAAACTGCTGAAAACTTTGCAAATTTTGTTGTTTTTACAGCGTAAAAAGCAGCACGTCCACTCGAGGTGATAGTTGAAGGAGCAAGTGATTTATTTTCAGTAC
>JAQGAO010005169.1:0-13982 GCA_034697705.1 Ommatoiulus sabulosus
TAGGAGGTTTTCACTTATCGGGTTTTATATAACATAGAAAACGTATTCAAAAAGTTCGGGGCTTTGAAATGTCTTGCCTTTATGAGGTTTTTTTCACTTATCGGGTTTCTACTTATCCGGGTTATACTGTATACAGTATAGAAACAGCCGAGGAATGATAACTTCGAATTAAAAAATACAATGCTACAAAACAGAGTAACACAATCTCGTCAGATTCAGGGATATTTTAGCACCTGATACTGGAAATAAGTTTCTCTTTAACTTCGAGGAGCATTTATTGTGTAGTACCATATGTATATGCGAACTCGTGCATGCATGTAAATAAAAACAGATCTTTGAATAATAACGAAGGATATACAATACATGTAGGCCTACGTTAGAAAAGCTGCATCCGAGTATCTCCCCTCTTAAAACATTAACATATATCTTAAATTTATGACTTTAGGAATATTTGAAGGATGGAACGATATCTTTTCAAAAATGTTTGAAACTTAATTTATGATGCTGTGCGGTGAAACGTTATATAAATTTGAAATAATATGGAATGTAAGAAAAAAAAAAATTCAAACATAATTATGTAAACAGTTTTATTATGCAAAATTTCCCTCTGAGCAAACAAGTACGTAACTTTTTAAGTTGCCAGCACATTCAACGTCGAGAAAGCATATTTGCATCTCGTTGCTTGCGACGAACTTACCTGTACAGAGGGTAAAATATAGCGGGGAAATGAAGTTTAAAACATTGACTTCTAAAATTGTACAGTAGATTTTAGCCTATTCCACAAATGGGTAGATGCAATTTTTTTTATCATGAGTTTAAAACTTTAGAGGATAGTTTTTACGTCAAAAACTGATTCAATATTCATCCGCTCAGTATGACAAATAATGAAAGGGTTGAATTAAATGCAGAGAAAATTTCCTCGTTATACCTACTCTGTCATAGCATGTTCAAAAACTCTAAATTTTGACAAATTTACAATAGAATACAAAAAGTTGTCTGATAAATTTTGTAACATTGACCTATGCATTTTGTGAAAATTTTGCAAACATTGTAATATTAACCAATGAATATTTTTTAAATGTTGAAATTGTTTAAAATTTTGTAAAATTGAGCTAGAAGGATGTCAACTGTATTGTGGTGAACACCATGTATGCGGCACTTTAAGCTCATCCTTGTATACTAGTGCTTGTAAATGTTAAGAAATGATAAACGTATACATTAGAAACACTTTGATCTGATTTATTGCTACCTGTAATGATGTCATCCATGAAATGGCGATTCACCCTATATGTTCAGCATCATTGAGATAAAGTTTACAATAATTCAGTTTAGAATAAGATGAATGTATCCCAAACTGTTAAAAACTATCTGAAATATGGATCATGCATTCATCCATACTTTCAAAATGCCACTGACCTTTGCTTCCAGGTCTTTAAGATTTTTAAAACTTTCATATACTGTACCGTACATGTATATTATTAATTTCGGTAAGCTATTGTGATATGAAACCTGGCTTACCGTATTCAGTACGTTATGTCTATGGAAAAAAAAATGAAAGTAAAACAACCACATCATTCTACATGTACTTTTTATGTCACTGTATATTTCTAATTATTTTTTAATTTTAAGAGCAAACAAATTAGTATGAAAATGAAGTTTAAAACACTGGCTTCTAAAGCAAGTTTATCTTATTGCACAAATTGACAGATAAAAATTTCCTATTTTCTTAGAGAACGTCACCCTCTAAAGTTCTCCTTTAGAGGGTGACGTTGTGGGTCGTATGCTGACCCGTCTTTAATACGGAGTCCTTAAAACTGTACCCGTCCTATTATCGAAGGACATTTTATTCCTATAGATAAAGAAGGGAGATAAATAGCGATTACAAATTTCACATTTTTAAATTTCCCACGTCTTACAAATCAAAAACTTCTTTTTAGTTTCAAAATTCGCCATCTAGCGATCAATACACGCAACATTAAAAACGGAAAATTTAAAAGGAGTTGGAAAAAGAGTAAACCAATCGAATCAATTTATTGAAAACTAACACCCGCGAAATATAAAAAATTTAAATTTCCAAAAGCTATAGCTATGTATTTTCTTTACGTATATAGAAATATTTTTTCGAAAAATATTTAATGCTTTCCTAAAACATATATCTTCGGCGAATAAAGAATGCCTGTATTGCCAGACCCTATATTGTTTGCATCATAGTCGGAGGACACCCCGTATGTTGCATTTTCTTGGCTACAGTATACAGTTCGGTTATTTCGGCGTCTTTTTGAAAAATTGCAGACACGTTTCGTTTAAGCTTAATGGACCCTCCACTCGCGGTATATCTGTAGAGCGAAAATCTTAAGTACAAATCAGAGAAACATAAAAGGCAATTTTTCGCACTAGAGAAATCGCCACAAGCATTCATTCTTGTTTTCACGGGCCTCGGTAATATGGCCTGAATCCCCGAAGGTAATTCGAGTTGTTTTCCGAAAATTTCAATCGGAATAATTTATCATAAATTGAGACGTGCCGAGTTTTATTGGAACGTTTTTTTTTGTTGACGCACTGCGTCAGGTTGTGCTGGCCTTGATTGTGAATTGTCCACATGTTCTGTGCGACGTCGCCGCCGCTGAAATGTGGATTATAATCGTATGATTAAAGTGTTAAAGAGGGGATGCACGGAGGAATATATTGACGCGTGCATAATTCCATGCACGTTTATGGATTCGGGCTATAGGGTGGTGCAGCGTGCACAATCAATAATCATGTACAGCCTCGGTGTGCACAGCCAATACTTGATAGGAAGATATTTTTGGCGATAATACCACGCATCATATGTTCATCAGCGTGTATTCCAATCCAGGTGCAATGCTTTCAATGAATTCTTGCTCATTCAGTAGATTTACAATCCATTGACCAATTTTACGAGGGTCACGTCATGAAAGGATCGAGTGCTGGTTTAGGGAGCTTTGGATTAATGGAAAGGAAATCAAAATGGACATTAATGAGGTCAGAATTTTAAAAAAAAAACATTTTGGTTTACTGCGATGAGTATGGCACCCCCTCTTCAGAAATCGCACAACTCCAACAGTACCAATTTTCGGATTAAGACGGTATTATGTCAAGCGAAATGAGATGCATATAGCCTATATATTCAGTAAAAACGACATCTGAGGTAACCTGCAATGTATATATTTTCCGCTAAATGTCAGTAATGTTATTCTATTTTGCAATGCATTACCGTGCATATATCTTCCTTTATCTCCAAATAAATAAATAAATGTTGAGCTGAAGCGGGGGTTTACTGGGGAAAAAATGAAAGCATTTTTTTTGTTGATTCAGATATGTTTTATGCATAAACCTAAACATGTTGATTTAGGAATGATTTATGTATGTATGACTTTGTAGCAGGGAGTGTGACAGCTCACTCTCGACACGGATCGAAAAATAAGGAGGCCAATGATAAAACTGATAAGCAAAATCCTGCATCCGCATAGCCTTTATGGTTGCTATAGTTTTAAAAAAGGTCTACAATTAAAGGGTGATTTTGATGCCATCCGTAAGCTAACCAGAAAAGTGCTTGCTTTCGAAATAAAACCAAGATATTCTCTGAGGAGATCAGCTATAATAAATCATCTGTCGTCTCCCATATTTTTTGCTCCATTTATGCCATTGGCACTGAGATGTTATTGTAAACACATATGCGCATGAAAACATAACACAGTATGTACAGCTGATATTAATATAAAATACTTAACGCATCATTTGATGAATCTACATGTATAACAACCGCATACGGGTAGTTCTAAATTAGTCCAATTTGATATAAAATGTGTAACAATGGTATCCGATTTTCAGCTGCCTACTTCGTGGTACACAAAACCCCGGCTCACACTACCATATTGCATCAAATATTTCCGTTTCGTACTTCAAATGATTATAATGTTGGGCGCAAATCAGTAAATTGGATTGAAATTACACTATGCCAGAGGCGCATTGCCTTTTTCATCATATAATGGGAAAAAACAATTAGGAAGCACATACTCTGGCTCGTTTATTGCAAGCTAGCTTTCTGAAAATCGTTGGAAGGTATTCAGGATCCCCCATCGGCAATCGTCACATTTCGTCACACAAGTCGGATTTTCTCCCTCATCTCTAACCGCCCCCACCTTTTACATGTTGCGTGACGTCATGGATGAACGGCCCCCACATTGAATCAGCAAATTTCAGTGTTAATTCGATTTGAAATAGCTTGCACGAGTTCCAACGAGGGATTGTATAGCGAATCTGAGCCCAAAATGGGGTGATTTTGCGGCAGCATTAACATATTGCACTGTTGCTTCGATGTAAAAATATGAGACTCAGCAAATTGATTTTTTTTACTGATGGGTAAAAAAGATCACAAAACCCTCAAACACGCCTTATACTCTCCGATCGATTATTATTATTATTTATTTTTTGCGAATTTTTGAAAATTCGTCGTTGGTGCATGGGAATTTACTCGAAACACATGTTCCGTTACTTTATTCTAGTATTCAAGTTTGGTGCGTGACATGTTTTCCCGCAAAGAAGAGACTCGACCTCTCAAACACCAAACACAATCGCGATATGTAATTGCTCTCCCTTTACAAAAAGACCATGCTAATATTCGGTTGAAGACATATTACTTTGATGGAAGCGCGTTGTTTTCATCTATAAGGCTCGTACCGACATCAGGAATGGAGTAATTGTGGATGCGAGGGAGCTAGAGGGCAGATTTCCATGCGCTAATGGTTGCTTACCTGTAATGCATGTGTGTTCCGCTAAGAAATGCGCCCTGAGTTGCCGCAGTTTCTTGATGTGCGCTATTTCCTTGGGTTCCTCGATGGCCGAAAAAATGCTCGCCCCGATGACCAGAAAAAGCACGTAAAAAGCTGCTAGGACAAGCAGGCGTACGGTGCTGCGGCTCAGTAGCCCCATGGTCTTGCCTCCATTCGGCAAAAGGCCAAAAACACTGCAGAAATGGGCGATGGAAGGGATGGGAATATAGGAGCTAGAGAATATGCTATTGATTTTTATCCCGTTTTACCACTGCGCTGCAGCAGCACCGTACAACGTGTGACACTTGGATATTACGTACACTGCGCTGCAGTGGGCGCTCAGCAGCCTCAGCTCTTAATATCGTGGCACATTCAACAACTTGCAGAGGTGAAACATGGATGCAGGAAACTGCATGCAGCTCGGCTTTTCAGATGTTGACAGCTTCGAAAAAAAATATTTTTGTCGTTTTTTCTCCAGCGTGGTTTCTAACCAATCACCCGCATCGAGATGTATCACGCACTAAAAAATAGCACTTGGCTCGCTCACCGAACAACACCTACGTCCGCGGTTCGCCTATCATGACTATTTATAACAACCCAGGCTTTTCTCGGTTTTTCGTGCTGTAGTTTTTTTTTTCTTGTTCTTCTAGGAATATAAGCTTTTATCATTAACTCATATCGAGATCAGCTTTCGCAGACCTGGCTTGCATGCACGACGTCTATAGGTGACCGTGTAAATCATGGTGGCATTGATGCTCTATCGGGGATTCCGAAAATTGAGCACGTTGAATTCGAGGAAATGTTATTTCCGACTTTTTAGCTATACGATGGCTCGTTTGGAGAATTGCATTTATAGCCTGTCTGGTGCGGATGTACCGCTCGCGTTAATTTCTTTCGTTTGAAATTGCGTTGAAAATTTTCTTTCATTTGAAACTGGTTCGCCTCCAAAGTTTTTTCAAGGTTTTGCCAGGGATTTCATTACCTGAATTAATTATTGGGAATTTGGTTTCGTGCACCTTCCCCGGGGGTGCCAATATACGCTCCTACGATTACCTCAATGGTGATTGATTTGTGCGATAACTGTTTATTTAACTCTGTTTATTCGATTTGAAACCAGCTTGCATGCCGGAGGGAGTTTCATGATGGAAACGCAAACGTTGCTGCTACGTTAATTGTTTTGTATTTTTCACTTTCATCGTTAAATTTTAGGAGCTAATTAGCGAAAATATCGAGGAATTAATTCATCGCGAATCTCGTTTTCAATTACGTAAATTTTCAATTTTTAGAAGTAATTTCAAACAACGATTTAATTTCTTTGCGCGTCACTCAATTAAAAGCTTTGGGTCTGAAAAATATTTTTTTGTCCTTAAATTTCTAACTTCTTTATCGCCAAGCGTTTGGCCAAAATTGTATTTCAAAAAGCAAATCGCGCCGGAAGTTTTAATGAAGTTGAACAATCTCATTAAACTTATTTCTGCGAACGCATTTTCTCAGGAAAATTGGCGCATCCGTGATTCCGTAAATGGGGGTAAGGAATTCAGTGATGAATAACTAAATCCGATTTGCCAAACAAGGAATTATGTCAAGACACTCCCTTATTTTTATTTCCCTTATTTTTAATGGACTCGTTTTTTCATCCGTTTTCAAATTTACAATATCAATTAGTAATCTTTGTCCATATTTTCAAAGGAAATGTACATATACTTCCGACCTGGAATAATATTTATATTCGAAAATAACATGCGAAAGCGGGTTTTAACATAATTTTCTTGATTCCTGCGCAGCATCTTCTTCTTTACCTATTCAGCATCACTCTTTCCCGCCTTCATCGAGGCTATTGTGATCTAGTGACTTTTGACCTATCTCGAGTCGGCCATCTTGAGAATCTAACTTGTGCTGATACGCATTTACTTTTAGCGTTCTTTCTAGTTTTATCTAACCAATTTAGTAAATTACGATAAATACATATTAATAGCAGGAAGCATGATCTAATGCTTAGCTGTTAAATTCGAATTTAGCCACGGAGTTTTTATTTTGAACGCAAGGCGCGATACGAGGGGAATGTGTCTCAATATGTCCGCCTTCCACTTGGCTTCAAAAGCAGCATCGGTTCGACGTCATAATCGTCATATGAATGTTTCGGGAAAAAGCTGTGAAGATGAAGTTGTTTCGGTGTTAGCTGCGTTATTTTCAAGTTAAATTGTTATTTAAAGCCATGTATATTCGTGTCTGTTTGTTGACTTTAATAGCCGTGTTACACGTGGATGTTGTGAATAGTTTACATTTAAGTGGGTCGTGGAAAACGAGCGAATTCTTTCATTTTTTAGTGAAATTTGGCTTTCAACGAACGATCCAACATGATCGCTCGAACACTCAAGGGCACATATTCGGAAATATCACGTCCACTTCCAACGTAACGTACCCCTTGACTTTTGTTGTTGTTTACAAGACTTATTTTAGTGAATATTACGGAAATAGATCGAAAGCGTTGAGGGACGAAGCATGTCGGGCGATGTTTCACAAGATAGACTCAATAGCGTACGATTCTCAATGCTATCAAAATAACACCGAAGATTTTCTTCGGAGAATTCCTTGTCCAAAAGACAAAGTATGCGTGGACGAAGATCAACCTCAGTTTATTGTACCTGGCTACCAGTTTACCTATGGAGTCCAAGACATCAACCAACCTAGGTTTGTAAACAAGGTTTCGATCGAACTGTGTTGTACGTTGCAGCTAGCTAGCTCATTCGAAAATGTTGTGTCAAGGGTGTCTAACATATTGCACTTGAGTTCCCCATATGCTGTGCATAAGTGCATCATGTCGGGTGCAAAACATAAACACATGTTGTGTCAAGTAAACTAACTGACATTTTGCAAAGTTGCAAAACTATTTCACCAAAACCATTTTCTCTAATGTGAAGAAAGTTACAATATCATTGCAGTATAACTGGCCTGCTGGTCGGACTATCTGTGAGCACCAAACAAGGTAAAATGCTCAAATTTGCATTCTGGAGCGACTTAAGTTGGCTGTCCAGACTGTATGGATTTTTATGCTCTTTCAAAGTTCCTTCTAGGCGAATTCTGGAACAAGTCCTCTACAAATTAACTATGACTGTGGTTTTACTTGAGTTTCTTTGTGTGTTTTCGAATTTGCTTTATGCTGAGATGTTGTGATGTTAATGGGAAATAGTATATCACGTTTTCCAGTCATTGCGTGGACACTTATTGTTCATGCACTCCGAAATCCCAAAACCTGGCTAAATCAAATGCAAGAATCTCTATTGAAGGTTCATCGATCGTTTTAATATATAGGAACAATTTCAAATATGATTTCACCAATGAAAATTTGGCCCTCTTTTGATGAAAATTTGATGACTCTTTATCTAATGTGGTCCTTTGGGTCCAAAAAGGTAATTACTTTGTAAATAATTCCATGTTGAAGCCATAGATCTTCATACAACTGATACATATATAAACACAATGATGTGGGTGAAATAGAAAAATGTGTAATTTAACACATAACGGTTTACTGACTTTGGGGGCAAGTTCATCATTGGAAAATAACTGGGAGTTTTAGGAATAATTTTTTAAAAATTATTTATCCCAACGTTTTGGCTTTTTTGCCTTCTTTCCTAAGACTCGCCATTATTTAGTTGATTGCAATATGCCAAAAGCGATAATGATAGATAATTGTTTCATACCTTCCAAACCATTTAACTAAGTCCATGATGGACTTAGCTGGAGAATTCCATTGCTTTTGTTTATCTTTAGAAGACATGTCAAAACAAAAAAAAAATCTCAGACCAAACTTTTTAAAAAAAATTGAGCTTTAGCAAAATGTCCAAAGGGACACATTGTGAATGAATGGGAGCAACCAATTGTTTTATTGAAGTGTATGTGTGAGTAACTGGTCTGATGAGGCGCTGTACATCGTTTAACATCGGAGTCAACAGTGTATATACAGTATGTATCCAGTGAATAGGGTATACCGTATATATTGGAGTTATTTATATAGTTTTAGGTTACAAGCAGCATTTTAATGATAAGTTATTTTTGGTGTTTCAGTTTATAGAAATGTGTACATACGAGGTATCTGGGTGCATGCGATGTATTTGGTCTTGAAATTTTCATTGCCAGAACTTTTTTGGCAAATATCCTTTGTTAATCTGAATTTTGGCTAGTGTTAGCAACATCTTCTCAAAAAGTGTCGATGGATAGGAATGTTTGCTCGAATCGTATATAGGAGTGTAGGAGTGAAAGATGCTCATGTACGCCCACTTCTTGAATCGCAAACTTGCAAGTGAATTTTGTGCTAAATAGAGATGTTCTGTACTGCTTGATCTTTCCCTACCACATTAAGCAATCAGATGTTCTGCAATGTGACTAACTAATAAGGAACTCGTAGAGGATATCAAGCATATTATATCATACTAATTTAATTTGAGGTTGACTTCAGGCTTAATTACCACTTTTTCTGAAGTTTCTTTGTAGGTACTAATTTATTATTTGTTGACTGGACTTGCTATTGTTTAACATGTTATAACTACCATATTATATGAGAAATCTATCACAGCTAATCAAGTACTGATATCTAAACTCGGTCATCTCGTTACTACCTTGAAAATAACCTGCAGGGATGCTATGTTTAGTAAAATATAACGGAAATGATGGGGTAAAATTCTGCAATGACTAAGTAAATGTATTATTACATTGTGATAGCAGTTTCTGGTCTGTATACAATAGTTTGGTTACCTTATTGCTCCTAAATTGGTCAGGATTTTTTGCTCTCCATCATTTTAATTTATTATGAAGCATTTTTTAAAAGAATAACACTTGAACATATGTTTTAATAATTATTTTATTTGACTTAAAATAGATTTTGGTACATAAGTATGGTAGCCTGCTACAGGAATAAACACCCGAATAATTGCACTTGGACACATGCCAGTGACATAGATGATGTCATTGATTACAACATTTGGCTGGTCAATGGAAACCCTTACACACGACACCAGAATCCTTTTGAATATGAATTTTCTTTTGAGAAACAGGTTGGTGGTAATTTATGAAATTCTCAAAATTGTCATTGCATAATGTTACTAATTGTAAATTTTCTTGTGTAATTTAGGATACAGTCGAAATTTACTTGATTTTTGTCGTGCTGTATTTAGGACTGGTTTCTGTACAGCTATATGTTGCTGTAAATCAGCGTCACCCTATAACACATCTATTTACAGCTACTATTGCGCTGCAGCTGCTTGGCTATATCTTGCATTTGACTCATTCGCTCATATTTGCATATGACGGAGATGGTATCGAAGGCATCGATGTAACTGGAGATATTTGTGATATTTTTTCTCAGGTAATTTGCTTCATGAGATAATTGTTTCATAGGGAAAATAATTCTCAATTTAATAAGCTGCACTAAAGTGCTAACTTGATGTCGTGACATATGTCATTAAATTCAATTCATATAAAGAATAACTTAGGCTAAAGTTACAAACCACTATTTTTGCAATATGTCTGTTTTATGGTCATTTAATAATTTGCATTTGACATCCATTAATTTAAAAGATGTAGAGCTTCACACCAGTATATGTTTATTACTTCTTCAATGTTAATTTTTATTATTTTAGAGGTGGCTTCTATAGAGAGGAATAATTATCGTATAAGTGACAAGCTTGCATTTTACTTATTTCCAGACTATATTTGTATTAGTATTATTATTATTGGCTAAAGGATGGGCAGTAACACACCGTGAGCCCACATGGAAGCTGCTCATATTGCTTATTTGCCTGATTTTTCTGGTCATTAACTTGCTTTTGTACGTTTGGAGCCGGGTAAGTTTAATGTTCATACATTCTTTTCTTCAAATAATTAATCTTGTTATCCATGTCGTTTTATACAAGTTGTATATTAAATTCACATTATTAATTCGTTGTTCTTGACCAAACACATTTTGAACTTTGAAACTGGGATTTAGTCAAAAATTTAAAATGTAAAAGGAAAAGAAATCAACGTAGTCTGCCTGCCTTGAAATTTATTATGTAACTTGCCAAATTTTTTTACAACATTGTAGGTAAAATTGTGTATACATGATAAACTTTTTGGCATACCTTCCATTATGCCGTTAACCATTTTCATAAGTTTTTCATCTTTGTCTTGTTCTTACATGCAATTAATTTTAAAAAAAATTTACACATTTGGGATTGGTTCTTAATTTCAGGTCGAAGTAGATGCCATTGAGGATATTGATGAATACCAGACGTGGCCCGGTTGGTTCACTCTTATTCTCCGCATTGCAATGATGCTTTGGTTTTTGTGTGAACTGAAACAAACGATGCAGAGGGAAAGGAGCAAAGCCAAACTACAGTTTCTTCTTCATTTTGGAGCCAGCAGTCTAGTCTGGTTTATATATCTCCCAATAATGGCTATTGTTGCCATTAATATTTCAGCATTATGGAGGTTTAAACTCATATTAGGCAAGTGAATATTTACTTTTAAATAACTTTTAAGTTTTATATCAGCCACACATTTAGATTCGCACATGGCAAGAGATAATTTTACCATTTCTGCAAAATAGAAGCCGACAGGCTTGTTGAGCTTTAGCGTGCTCATAAAACTTGACTTTGAATTGTCTTACATTATCCTTGTATTACTTTTGGTAAGCAAGGTAAGGTTAGAGGTTAGCATTCTCGCCCCGCATTTGGTAGACAGGTTTGATTCCCATGTCTACTATCCTCGATTATGGTTTTCTATGGTTTTCCACAATATCTCCAGGCGAATGGTGGGATTGTTCCTATGTTAAATCGGCCATGACTTATCTTCCTTTCCCATCCTCCTCGTTAAGGTCCCAACTATGGGGAAATATAATCAAACTATGGGGAAATGTCAGTCATCAATTGGCTTAATGACCACCCAAATTTGTACTGACTGTAGGGTAAAGATTACAATAGAAAATAGAAATAATTTTAAAAAAATATTACGTTTTATTATACTCAGTTCGTATTAAACATGATATCTCCAGGGTATGATTTAACTTAACATAACTCAGCATTTGATGTAAAGTAACCACATTAATATCGCCCTAAACAGGGGACTTTTTTAACCAAATTATGTTTTTGACACAGGAATTTCAGCTTCTGTCAATTTCTTGGCTTTCGCTTCAATGAACCATTTATTGTGGCCAGTGAGACACGAGTCCTACGTGCATCTGAGCAATTCCACGACAGCAGCTACAGATGAACTGGAAGAATTCAATGAAGCCCCACATGTGATTAATCAAAAAAATTCGTTTATTCGTCATGGGCATGCCCTTTCATGAGAAATGAGTGCACCTACCACCTTTCCATATTTATGAAATACCAGGTGCTAATATTCGGTTCATAAGCTAAGGAGTGGTGCAGCTAAATTCGACGTAACAGCGATAATTTTTCTTACATGATGTTGTCTAAGTGCTGCTTTTCTCCTCCATTTTGTTATCTCGGGACAGTTTCTCTTGATTGCTGTTATATTCTTGAATGCAATTCTTGAACGTCTGCAGTTCCTTTTGGCATTTACGCCAATCTTTGTGCTCAAAAATGCATTCCTACGTGAAATTGGAGAAGTTTAATGCGAAAAAAGTGCATCGTTCTTGTACTTTGTAAGATATTGACAGTGAAGATATTACCTGAACGGCGTGATGTAAATCCAGGCAACCAGTCTTCATTATTGCTTGGCTAACTTGATCAAGTGATTCTTCATTGGAAGAGGTATCCTGAAGTTACACACAAAGATGTTTTGATGTCAGATTTGTGGAAATCTGAAATGTGCCATCGCTAAGAATCTACAAACATGTACTGTTTTTTTTATCGCAAATGACTTATTAGGTTAACAATGTTAAGATTTTTTTGGCACCCATAAATTGGGTCGTTCTTTTGTAGATAAAATGTCTTGCTTCGACAAATGGCTCATACCCTTGTAACGTGAAACAGGCTTTTATTCGATTTTGTATCAACTTTTCTTGTGAAATTTTCATGAGAAAATCCGCTGCAAATTGTTTGATTTTATAGCATATTTCAACAGTATCAAGATGATGATGTGCCAAATAGTCAGTGTGTGGTTTTTACTTAATGTTTGTATGACATTAAGCATGGACTAGTGATTTATGTAAGCAAAAACAAAATATGATATGGCTACATTGAAATTTGCTCATGTCATTTTTTAGAAATTCAGGACAATTTCTGAGCCATATTCAAAAACCCTGCCCAAAACTAGCATCATTACACCACAAAATTATGATTGAACTCTACTATAAAGACATTTTTTATTGTAGAGTAAATGCATAGTTAATGCTGGTATACACTACAGTAGACTTTCTAATAACTTCCCAAAGTTCTATTACACGTGGATAATGATTAACTCTTTTCGGTTCAAGAATTTTACTAATTAAACAGAATGACAAGTTGTATGAGTTGTAATATAGTCATCATGTAAATTTAAGTTAATGTACTAGTATTCGTGATGACATAGACGTGTGTTTACTTTAGGATATAGGGTTTTTATTATTGGAAGCACATAATGATAATTTTCACTTGTATTAGTGTTTTTTTTGTCATGTTTTAAATTTTGTGCATTAAATATTTTAAGTGTATATAATTCTGTTCAGATAATTTAGAGATCTAGTTTTCTTTCGATATAGTAAGCTATCATAATTAATTTTTGTTGCATGTTGTTATACATGTACATGTGATGCTGAGGCAGCGCTAGGGTACTAGTTAAATTTACATGCGAATGATTATACAACTCCAGCCGGATCGATATACGTTCTAAAAACACGAGGGTATCCAGCATGGTTATAAACGTGAAAAGTTTGAAACACGTGACACCTAATTAAGGATTTATCCCTATTTTACAATGGAATAAGTACATGTACGGTTTCAAACACAAGTGTGATCACTTTCAAAGCAAAGATTACCAACCATCTCGTTTCATACAAGCCGTTGAGCAACTCACAGTATGCGAGCGACGTTTAGCGATTTTGATTGTACTCGATTATCAGCCAATGAAATCATTGGTGCTCTTCTGTTTTTTGTCGCAATTCACTAACCAGCTAATGAAATCATTGGTGCTATTCTGTTTTTTGCAGCTCGTCTTCCATAGCCTAGCAAGCCCCAGAGACGCACATCCGTCTCGTAGGTTATATCCTAA